>JALBCR010003364.1:0-101129 GCA_030710515.1 Abscondita cerata
TCAGTATGCTTCGTTCAGTTACCTTGCTGTCGTGACATTTGCGTCATTAGTAAACATTCAAGATTAAATCTTCAACTATGAGGAAATTGTTAATATAGTTTCAATTCGGTTAGAAAACTTTGCATAATAATGCAGAAAAATATATATTAAATAACTGTTTCTAAAACTGTTGGAGTTATCAAGAACTAATTAAATTTGGAATCAAAAAAAATAGGCCATCTCTATCGTAGTACTTTTTCTAAAATAAAATCATCAAAATCTACAGAAAATAAATCCTTCGTTTTTTGAATTGTAATAAATAAATAATAGAAGCAGTAGAAAAATATTTTTATTCCAGTAATACACTACATTTGTCTGCTTGATCATAATGTAAAATCTATGAATTTATATTTTTAAAAGAATTTTGAATTTTTTTTCTCAATAAGGATTAACAAATTTACTTTCTAATTTGATACATAACGGGTGTTCAAATAAAAGACTGGACTGGGTAAGTCTTGGAATTTTTCTTTGCAGACGTCGTTTTGACAGATTTTGAGGTTAAATAAAATAAACGTTAGTTTTTAAGAAAGAAGATTTTTGCACATTTAAAACGTAAACTACCTGTGAATAACTTTGGGCAACATTTGAACTACAAATTCATTGGCGTTTTTGAATTTTACGATAAATAAATAAGAAAAATCTTACTTAGTACATGGACTTGGGACCTTTCAGTGCCGGTTCTTCTTCACCGCTTTCATCGTCGGGTTGCTTAATCGCCGACACGTTTCATCCACCATTGAAGAATATTTGAGTTTGCATATACATATTTTCCAGTAATCTAAACAGATCGTCGATTACCCATTCAATTTGAGTCGTTTTCTTATTTTCCTCATATAAAGAATTCAGTTTGCTAATTTTGTTCGTCTCTGGCGGCGCAATGTTAACACAAAAGAACGAAATTAATCTCAATTTTTTCTACGAAATGAGAATAAAAACCAGAAATTATAAAATAATAAAAAAAGCAATTACCCTTTCGACAAAGTCAAAACATTTTGTTCAACACTTGTTTAGAAAGTAGCTGGTAGCCAAGGTTATTAGTTGATGAAGGTTCCAGTTTTGTTCATTTACTTTCGCTCACACTTTGGCTTAAGTTAATTTAGAATTTTAATTGACAATTTTATCGTTATGAAAACGATGCTTAGGCGATCCATCAAAAACAATTTAATTGACTGATTATTTTAATAAAATAATTTCAAATAAAAGTACCAAATCCAATGCCTCTGGACGTATCTAACAAAATCAAATACACCACTTAGAGTAGGTCGTTTTCGTTCACTTGATTTCGATTCAATTCACGAGAACAAAAATGGAATTCACACTACACACTATCGCAACGATTACAAAAAGCCTACTTTCATGTGTATGTGTATAAGTAGTATCTACAGGGTGATTTATACCACGAGACGAAAAATGAAAATATGTGTTCACAGTTTGATTCTAAGCAACAAATGAAATATTTTTTTCCAATCGGCCTTTGTTTTCGAGATATCGAGATACCAACTTTTGAAAGATAAGTTTCACAAAAAACTAATATAGAGTGCTTTGAAACAAAAAACGTATTTAGTAGTTATTGACAGTTTCACATTTGGGTAGTGTTTGTAATAGTCTTAAAATTTTAGTCCAGAATGCAGTTTAGCAACGAAAAATATGCCAACATTATTTTGTTTGGCTTTTGCAACGGCAATGCTTTAGAAAGTCGTCGGGAATATCAAAGGAGATTCCCGAATAGACGTCAGCCATCTCGTCGTGTATTTTCCGATGCATTTCAAAGACTGCGACAATATGGAATTGGTAATCGTCATACTGGTGGTGTAAATCTATGACACAACGCTGTAAAGAGAAGAAGTAATCGATGCAGTGCTTGATGAACCAGGTATTAGTACCAGGAGAATTGCAACCCGTCTGCAAGTTTCTCAAAATTTTGTTTGGAGGACTTTAAACAGAAGTATTGCACTCTTACTCAGCGTGTCTACGATTTACAACCAGGAGATGAAGTACAAAGATTACAATTTTCGCGGTGGCTTCTCGCACAGCATAGGCAAGATCCTAACTTTATTCGTTCCATGTTGTGGTCCGATGAAGCTACTTTCACTAGAAATGGTATCAATAACTGTCACAATAAGCATGTATGGTCAGTACAAAATGCGTACGCATTTAGACGACATAATTTTCAACGTAGATTTTCGATTAATACGTGGTGTTTGGGATTTTCAACGATCGTCTACTGCCAATACAAATTCTGCCGCGTCGTGTCAATGCTGCGTCCTACTTAGAATTATTGGATGATCACTTGCACGAGTTGTAAGCAGATGTTCTACTTTGCGTTGCGCAACGTGATGTGGTATCAGCACGATGGTGCGCCACCACATGCTGCAAGGGTTGTTGTAGAATGGTTAGATAACCATTTTAATGGAAGGTGGATAGGTCGCCAGATCTAAATCCATTGGATTTTTCTTCTGGGGCCACGTAAATCAACTAGTATAAGCAGAGGAAATTGCAATGAAGAACAATTACGACAGAATTGTGAATGCTGCACTTGAAGTTGAAAATCAACAAGACTTTGCTGCAGTTTATAACTCAGTGGTTTTACGTTGCCAGGCTTGCCATCGCAGCTGGCGGTGGACTTTTCGAACATACTTTGTAAGTTAAGGTATTGGTTCTTCTTTGTGTTACAGTTACAAGGTTCTTAAACAAAATTTTCATATTGCCTACACTATTATTTTTTGTGTGAAACTTGAGACCAGGTCTTTTAAAAGTTTGAACCTCGACATCTTGAAACCAAGGCCGATTGGAAAAAAAATTATTTCTGCATTTTTTGCTTAGAATCAAACTGTGAACACATATTTTCATTTTTCGTCTCGTGATATAAATCACCCTGTATATAAAAATAACAAGCAATATTTTACAAATCAACGAAAATGGTATTGATAGTCGGGGTTGAAACGGCGGCAATGAAACGTCTTGGCGATGAGTAGGGCGGCGATGAAACAGTCTAGCGACGAAACAACGGCGATGAACTGACGGCACTGAAAGGTTCTAGGCCTCTTTATACAAAGGTCTTTATCGTAAGACATAAGGATGCCACTTAATTTGTACTTTGAAAATGGCCGAATGTCAATATGGAAATTTAACAAGTGTCGTTTCTTTTTCCTAGTTAATATTCTTTGGTTTTAATTCAAAACGAGCAACCAATCAGCTTTTACAAGTACATTCTGTCAATTACAGTATATATACCATATTAGTAACAAAATGATTTTCTCCAGATATTTAAGATACACACACACACAGTCATTTATTAGGATCTGATATGCGCGATCAAAACATGTAACTCACTAATTAGTTGACCAAACGAGTTCAAAATGTAATAATAAGGATCTTCAAGTCACGTGATATCGACCTAATACATTTTGAAGCAGCCCGTCTTCTTCAACGACTAATGAGGTTAAAAATGTGTATACCATTTTGAAGGGTGCATAGTAACAGTATAATAAAATGTTTACAAAACTTACTAAAAAAATAAAAAAACGTCCAAAATAGTCTTAAAATTAAATATATAAATCTTAAAGATCATGCAATTACTGGTTATGCAAAAAATACTACTAGTTGTATAATAATCGATATTGATTTATAATTACTGTTGATTGCATCAAATTGTTTAATCAATTCTTCGTCAATTCCACTAATTTGCGCTTATAGAGATGGATTAGAAAAAAGCAACTTGCAGTATTTCTATCATTTGTATTCCCCCCAAATCTACCAGACCCATTTTTGTAGAAAATTTGTTTTAATCGTTCTATTCCGTATCTTGAAAGCCTCCTTGTGAGTACTGCTTACTTTCCACTTTTGCAGCTCAAAATGATTTTGAAGCACAAACATAGCAAGTCATGCTTAAAGTATTTGTCAGCGAATTCCAGACTTTCCTGTCCACCAGTGTTAAGCATAATAAAATTTATTCACCCTACTGGAGAGTCATATGCGGTCAAATTTTCAATTTTACTTTTCACAGCCGATATATCCCCAGTTTCATACACCCATTAAAGTCTTATTGAACGACAAAATCTCTTGTAGGCAGGTCGTGGTTTTTCCGAATAATGTCAGTAGTTTTTCCATCGAACAATTGAAGCGGTGCCAAGAATCTTGTAAACATACTTTCATCTGCATTAGCTGTTTATACGCGGTGTATCCCGAACTGTCGCCAAAATCTCAGTTAAAAATAAAAGTAATGAACTATCTCCTGCTTTAAATGAAAGACACTGTTATCAATAAAATTTTCAGGAATACTTCCACTTTTTTTAGAGGAGGGGAAAAAGGTTTCTTTTTTTATAGAACCTTACAATTATGTCGAATATAAATCATATCCGTGCTCCACTTCTTAATGTGTTGCACTGTTTTAATTGCATGTAGGACCCCGAGTCAACAAAAAATAAATTTCTAACACCTGTTCAATTAAGATAGGGTTTTCATTATAAAATCATTTAACAGTTATATTTTCAAAGAATTTTTCTGAAGAAAGCCATAATTTTAAAGAATTCATAACATTTTAAAATCACATTATTCAAAAAATGTGTACTTTACGATGTTTCAAAGCGCGTATCTTTAATTTGCGTGATGCGTCATTTGAAATGTCCCGGTCTAAAAGTTAATACAATGTGATCATAATTTTGCTACGATTGGGAGAAGTTGAAATTGTCGTTCCTGAGGATAAGGATAAGGATAAGAATCTAAACTGCATATCTGGAGGAAAAATAGTGCAAAATGATTACAGATTTTTTGTACGTCTGGCCCACATAAGATTTGTGACACTTAAGGCAGTCTACTTTGTAGATAATTGTAATCGTTTTCTATAAATAAATTAGAGGAACTGAAACCGCAATAATTATCTAAATAACAGTATTATCAAAATTCAAAAATATAAGTAGTTTCTTCTTTATATCGTAGTGAAATGGTTTTACTTTTATTTTATTAAATTTGATTGTTAAAAGTCCTCCAGTAACAAATTTATCAGATTTTCAACAGCACCGTACTAATTCAGCAAATTGGCATTACGTAATAGTAATAAAAATCTTAAATGTTTCGGTTATAGGCAGAAGAACCCGGTTGCTGTTAATAAATCCAATCCGTAAAATATTAACATAAAGAAAATAGTAAATTATTATCAAATTACTTGTTAGCGTTTAACTTACCATCTTCAGAAGAAAGTATTTTCTTTCCTTATTAGAAACTCTTACAAATACCATCATTTTTTTTTCGGTAACATGCGGAATGCAGTGTAATAAAATATGAAATAGACGTACGCAATAATCATTTTAACATTTGTTTCGGATGCTTTTTGCAAGTACTATACTGTATAAGAATATCCACTATTATTAATGTGAAATTAGCAAGCAGTTTATTGCATGAAAATATATGAAAGTATACCATATGTTCAGTGTAAGTGATTGCAAAAATAATTGACTAATTAATCCAGGTAATTTCCATGCACTGTTTTTATGTGTAACAAAAGTCCATATGTTGCCTCTGCGCAAGTCTAATTAACTTTGACTTAGACGTTTGAATAACAATTAAAAATACATACAAAACTATTTCAATTGGCTACCAAATCAGGACAAATAAACATATTCGTTTAAAGTTTTCTTCAACATTAAAAAAACTAGTAACTTAATAAGCGAAATAAAAAACAAATATTTGCCATTTACGTGTATTGAATGAGTTTGAAGTAGTTTCCCTAGATTGTAAACATGTAAACTACGAGAAAAGATAAAAACAGCACTTAAGTAAGCAACTATAAACTCCCTGCAAATATTTAACTAATCTGTTAACTCGAATTAACGACTTTGCCATATCAGGACGCCATTTAAGCTACTCAATATGGATAGTTGAATAGAAATACTGTGATGATTTGAATAATATTGATTTGTAAATTTAAATTTTCGCCTAAGTAACAAAATGTCACAAAAACATAACATGAAATTCTAAGAAACTGTGAAACCCTAATAAATAATACATATGTTTAACATTATAAATTTTTGTAATTAATTTAATAAAAAATGACAATTTAACCGAATTTATAATAAAATTGAGAAAGCATCAACTAACAACTAAAATTCTTTCTTGTAATATTTTGTCATAAAATACAATGCATATAAAGTAACATTAAAACATGTAATAGTTTCATAAATATTTGTATAAAGAAATAAAAAAAAAACATAACATAACATAAAGCGCTTCTCATACAGTACAGTACAACATTATAAAGTATTCACCGAACTTTATACGTTATAACTGTGCTATTGAAATAAATACATAGAAAGTAAAAACCACTACAAAAAGAATGCAGAAAATTGTAAAAGAAAATGTAAGAGGGAAGCATACAAACTTTCAGTATTAAACAGATATTTAAAATATTACATATTCAAATAAGGTATATACAATTTTTATAAGGAAAACAAAAAGTTTTATAAAAAATTATTAAAAAAAACGCAGACAAAACTTGATCAAGAAATCAAATACTGGCGTACTTTAAACTCTGAACATTTTAAAAAAAGATTAAATGCTTAGGGTGATCTCGTGACGTTTTCACAATATGTACTTACATTAATTTGGCGAAATTACTGCATCTTTGAATTGTTAGTGTTGATATGATCGTCGACGATGACAAACTGAACTGATCCTCCTGCTTCAACACATATTGGCGTACCACAACCAAATTAAATAAATTAATTTAATGCGGCGAACGATTTTCTCAAGTTTTCAAATAGGATGACATTAAAATTCTTTCGTAACATTAAAATTGCAATTTCAATTAAAATTGTAGCAAATTATAAAAAAATTGATGATAAAATCAAACTATTTGGTATAAAAAAGTGCAATTTTTAGTAAAAAACAATTTTTTTATATGTTGGTTGAAATGAAGCAACTCTTAAATATTTCCGTACAGATGAAAAACTAAATGGTGAAATATAATCACTACGTAATTAGATTGTAGATATGTTATGGTTGTTTTGCAGTAGGATTGTCTACGGACCCTTTTAATAGTTGGATGAATAAAAAAACTCTCTTTTTTAGTGTATGGCGACGTTTCGCATCGGAAATCAATGCTTTTCGGTGTTAAAAATAATAATTGAGTTTATCAGTCTAGTAGTTTGATAATAAGTCCATATATGATTTTTGTTCATTAATGAATTTTTGATGCCAAGGTATAAATTCATTAACGAACAAAAATCATATGTGAACTTATTATCATACTACTAGACTGATAAACTCAATTATTATTTTTAGCACTAACACCTGAAGAAACGTCGCCATACACTAAAAAGAGAGTTTCTATCCAATCCTCCTATTAGAAGGGTCCGTAGACAATTCCTACGGCAAAACAATCATAAAATTAAAAAGAAAAATAGAGGAAACATCTTACCGATTGTAGATAAGTTCAAACTTTTGGAAAAAGACCGTTGTGTTTTTAATAATGGCGGATAATGTATATTGAACATTCTAAACAAATTACCCGAAACAGCATTCAAAGACAAGATGGTAATTGAAGGAATTCTTTGTTCAAGAAATAAAATTGTTACCTCGCATACTAAGCACCTTCACCAACAAAGGTGATCACCCTTCCACTAGAATAATTACAATTGCCTAAACCAACACTACGAAATGGTTTTGACAAAAACTAATAAAATAAAATATAGATAAATTTTCTCAATGACCTTTCCATCATCTTAGTTGCCAAGACAGTTGACTGAACTCTAGAAATTCAGAATGCCGTTATGAAATTTTCGAAGAATGTGGAATTCGCTGAAAAGCAATATCCGCAACTTTGTCGTATAATCATGACCTACTCAATACATATAAATAAATGTGTACGGTAAGCAGCAGACAATAAAGTATTGAAACAAATGATCACTAAGACAAATTCAGTCCATCGATAATCCAGATGCATCGTACAACTCGCATCATCATGTTCCATATCCGTCTGAACGCAGTCGACCCGCGCGAACATAATGTAAATAATGTATGGTATATATTATGTCAGTTTTGGATATAATAAATTATTCACGAACATGGCAGCATCTCTAGTAACACCAGCATCCGCAGCAGTAATAATAACAAACGCACCGCTGCCGCAGCAACAACAGAACCCACAACACGGCAGCATCCGTAACAGCGTCAACAAAAGTGCCCCCCACAAATAACAAAAATCAAGCAAAAAGAATACCCACAAAAACAAAATTTACGTACGTAACCCTATAAAAAATTCTTTAAGCGACATTAAAACAACATAATATTGAACTAGTGGCGGGTGCTAAAAAGGCTTTTTACTGTCTAAAAGTTCAAACTTTAAAAATAACAGTTCTTTTGTTTTCACAACTATTTAGGTTGGCACCTCCGTTATGTCATATTATTATTGAACGTCACAGTAAAAGTACCAACCTGATTCGTCGAAATAAAACATCACTATTACACTCAAGAATCTCAAAAATTTGAGAACACACAAAAACCAGCAATAAACGCTTGAAGAAAAAATAGTATATCTCACATGGATATGGTTCGTAAACAAAGCTACGCAACTTTCATATTATATGTTGCGACTTTTTAGGCTATTTTCGTTAGACCATTTTCGTTGAGCCATTTTCGTTCAGAGGCAGTTTTCTTTTGGAGTCCATTTTCGTTTCACGTTTACTTTCGATTATGGATTTATATGCGGAAAAATGGGTTTGGGATTGCCAACAATTGTTTGCGCCAGAAACTGTAATCTACTTCATGGTTTATTATTATTATTTCTATGAATTTTATTTATTATGGGTTCTTCCTTCATCAAGAATGCCTTCATTTGGCGTGAGCAAACAACAAAAGAACTCGTTTATTTCATAAGCGTCGACGTTTCGGCAGCCATAAGTGTTGCCTTTTTTTCTACGTCTTGAAGAAGGCAACACCGTTGGATTCTAGTATAAGGAATCCTTTCTATTTCCATACACTGCGTTTGGATTAAACTCATACTGATTTGTATTAAGATATTGGAGCGCTTAGGTTACGTGTTTCTTTTGATCGGCAAACGGTTTTCAAATTTCTATTGAACCGCACGACATTCACCGCAAATATTGAAGCTTTGATAAACTGTTTTGCCGATTAACTATTAGAATTTTAGTTTTGTTACTCAACTAATCATTACTTTCGTAGATCACGTTAACTGTTACAATCTCTGCAGTTTTTTTTTGATTTGATGGTACTATAGAGCCTCTACAAAAATTACAGGATACTAAAGATAGAAAAATTCATTATAGTATCTCTACAGTTTTTTGATTTGATGAAACTATAGCGCCTCTAGAAGTGTTACACTATTGTAATTATCTCTTAATTAAATATGACTTCCATAAAAAAGGTTTCAAGTTAGCACGAAATTAAAATAAATCATTAACCTTCACCTTCCTCAATGAAACGAATAGGATCATCAAACTTGGCATTATTGATGGTATGTGTATAGTAGTACATCACAAAAATAAAATAAATAAAAAAAAGTATGTTTTAATACAAAAATTGATTTAGTTTTTGACAGATAATCTGTTTATGAATCACAATTCTTCAAATATTCCGGCTGATATTGAAGACATTGGGTGAAACCAAAGTAAACAAACTTCCCTGTACCTATATACCAATTTCAGAAGAAAATGAACTGTAGATTTTCAGAGTATTCGAAGACTCAACAATGTGTTAATAAATTAAATTGTAAATATAACGTTTTCATTCTCGGAATTTTCTTTTGACCGAAACTTGAAAACATTCGTTGTCAAACAATATAGTTCGATGACTAAATAAAAAAAAATATTTATTATTTCGTGGTATTATTTCTCGGTGAAAATATTTCTAATTTTGGCAGCATTTCTTGCTTTAACTAAATCTAATAAAATCAGTCAAACTGACAGTGAGAAAAAGTGAAAGTTGCATCAGTCAATTTTATCTCCGCTTCTTCCTTCTCTTCTTTAAAATGAATGTTTTAGATGTTAACAGTATGAATAAATTTGGTTTGGCCTTGACATGCTCAAGATCATATGTACCTCATATATGTTACACCTACATTGCTTGAGGCCTTCAGCCCAAAACTACTATTCAGAAAAATGCACTAGAACCGCTAATTGAGTCCTGTATTACATTCAATGTGAGTATGAAGTAAGGACATCTATTTTGTACCTAAATAAAAGCACTTCTGCAAGAATCTCTAATTAAAGCTTTCAAATATAAATTCCTGTTTTACAATTGTAATGAATGCGATATAATTATTGTTTCTTTATGTAATAACTTTTAAAATCTAGTACATAAATTACATTTATCTAAGTCTATTCTATAACCAACACTTTAATCAGTAATTGTGCATGAAAGACTACTTTAAATAAATCGTGCGTAAGTATAAAATTGGGATTGAGTTAAATTCAATAATCCTCCAAATTCTAGTTGTAGATGAATATCCTCGTAAATATACCTTGAGGTGGGGAGATGAAACTAGAAAGCACTACCCTAGTTTTAATTAGCCGACGACGTTTCACCTAGTCCTATATGAGCTTCACTTTGCAACTACTGGATAAAAACCTTACTTCACACAATTTTATAATAAATAAGTGTTTTATTTATGTATTTATTTTAACTATAAAATTAAAAATAAAAACAATATGTTTGCTACATATTAGCCCTAACAATTAAAATTTCATAATTTATCATATTTACACATTAAAATAAAATAAAATTGTAGCACTCAATCAACTGGTAACATCGATAATATTCTAATTTAAGGTACTAAAACTCATACCTATTGCAAAAATTCATTAGTGATAATTTGAATAACGTGCGTCTCATAGAAAAAGTAACAAGCTTTCTTCTTCCAAAACGAATAATTAAAAAAATATATAAAACTTTATTTTCCAGGAGGAAACTTATTGTATACAAGGTCGCTCAAAAACATTTTTTCCAAACAAAAACACTTATTTTTTATTTCCTTTTGTATATTAAATCAAATTCTAAGTATAAAATTTTCTAAACTCAACAGTTCAATCAAGATCGCCTATGAAATTTAAAAGTTTCTCCATTGAAAAAAATAGTTCAAATAAATGTTATAGACAATAAAATTTCCAACATTTTTTTCCTATAACTTTTTGTATAATTGATATTCGTGGAGATAGTGTTAGTGTCACATGAATACGTGTCAGTAATGATTTATCGGATCAAAAATACGGACGACCTCCAAACAGGATTTCTTTTTGCTTCATTATAACTTATAAACGGCCAATATTTCAGTCTCTGTTTAAGGTTAATCATTGCTTCAGTTAACCCATGACTGAAATACTGACCGTTACTGTGATTCGTCACAGAAAAAAAGGTGCTAAAGTTTAAAAACTTTCCATTTATTTATAAGATGTGTGGAGTAAAAATAGTGTATTCAGTGTGCACTTTAACGTCAATTTCTTGCGAATATTTGACTAATTTTTTCGTAAAATGCAATCGCTTCCTTTAGTTTGTTTTTTATTCCATAAAACCCACGTTTCCTGCACAGTTTACGTATTTAATTACGATTAAATATCATTAATATCGTGTGGAAATTAGCTTTTACGCCATAATAAAAACGATGAACTTCTAATTTGCTGTTGCAATAAAAAGAACTATAAATTTTTTTTTTAACTACTAATTAACTAATTACAGTCAAAACAAAAACCACATTTAATTACTATCATTTTTATAAAGCAAGAACACTTTATTATAACGGCAAACCAAATAGTATAAGAAAAATCAAAAAAATCAACCTAAGTATTTTTGAAGCAAATATACAATAAACTGTAAGTAAGTTTAACAATACTAATACACGGCTCCTTTTAATTTTCCTAACCAATGTTCGAGGCTAAACGTGATTTACTGCAGTGTGTACTAGACTTGCAGCAACCTTCCGCAAATTATACCTGACATTGTAAGCTATTCGTAATTTATGTTGTTCTGCACGATTATTTAAATATAACAAATGAAAATGTTCACTGTATGATCAAATTTATTCTGTATCTGCCTTTGTACCGAGAAATTTGCATATGTTAACATAAGCAAATCGAGAAATTTCACAATGTGAAATATGATACTAAATTACACGCTCGTATTAATTTTTTTCTTAATAAACAACTTTCGAAAAATACATCTTCAATATAAATCGGGAGAAGATACTGCGAGAATAAAACACACAACAAAATGTAGCATCGTAATTACCAACAATCTGATTACAATCTATGATCTGAGAGACGCATTTAAAACCCAATCAATGATTAAAACATCTAATAAATTAAAGATTAATAACATACTCGATAATATTTATCATCATTATATTACTTTCTCGCATTAGTACCGTTATCTCAGATAATATTTAACATTATTGTAATTTAAAAACACATGCAAATGACAGTACCAGCATTAAAAGACTTTTCACGAGCAACAATTTCACATAAAGTATATTGTCATAAATTTTCTGCTTATTCTTTTATTTTTTCGCAATCTGTTTAAGTATTAAATTAAGATGAATGTGGAAATAAACTATAACTAATGCACACTACTTTTAAGATAAGGAGTGTGTATTCTGTTCAAATAACATATTTATTTTAATTTAAAAAAAATAAATGTACATATTGTTTAAATAAAAAATAAATGTAAATCTAGCGACAATGAAATTAAATCAAATTTACTAATCTGTCAATACAATGACGTCTAATTAATAGGTAAGTCTCCAATAATTTATGTTTTTTACTCCTTCATGAATTTTACAATATGTACTCTAATAAAATCCTTACAAATTTTTATTGCGATACAAATTTAGAACCAATGTAATTGCCACTGTTGCGCCTTTGATAATTGCTTCAACCTGTACAGGGTGTCCCATTTTTTTATGAATCGAAAGATGCCGTAAGTAGAATTGTCGTAGCCCTCTTCGGTTTTCAGATACAGTGCGATTTTGAGAGGTTGCATTTTTAAGCAACCTTCGTAGCTCGACTATCTGTTGACTTATCAGAAAAGTAAATATTGATTCTTGTTGAACTGTTTGCGTAGAATTCAGTGGCTTGAAATTTTTCTTGGATGTACCAATTTTAAGATATGACCCAAACTTATAATTTTTTTAATGGAACACCCTGTATATATTAATGTCATTAAATTGCATTTTCTTTTCTCTTTAAAATAATATATAATAGTTGATATTTTCTATTTTCAAATATGTCAAAACTTTTTAAAATAACGAAATTAACATCCCATGATGATAAATGGTTAAACGGTTTTACGCAAAATTTCAAGAAAATACCTAATTCAAACAAAATCATCTAAAGATATATTAATTTTATCCAAATAAAGTAAATATTAAAATAGTAGTCTATATTTTATTAAAATATATAATTCAAAGTCAACGCTATCATCGTATTTGCTGATGTTTAATTATTAAGAAAACAGGAGGCTATTCCAAAACAAAAAACCTAAATTTGTTGTCATAACTAAAGAAATAACTATTGACGTTTCACCAGCCCCGTCGCGTGCGAGTGTGCAAGTTCTGCGCTGCACAAAGGCGCTTCATCCACGGGGCGCCAAGATGATCAGCAGAGCAGGTAACCCGACAATTCTAAAAAATTGTCAAATTTTACCTGGTCACCTGCAAAGTTCAGTTTTACTGTCTTAATCGCTTAATCTCTATTATGTTTGGATTTGCATTTGAATATTTTTCAAAAGGAAAATCGGTAAATTCTTATTACTTTGTACAATAGAATAGGTATAGGGTTGCGGGTAGGATTTCGTGAAAAGTAAAATAAGAACGATGTCTTTGTCAGAAATTTCTGTCGATCGTTGGTTATGTTAATAAATTTCCGAGAAAGGATTTACCTAAATTATTCTAGAACGCAAGATATTATAACTGTTTTTTATCTTAAAAGAGTACTTATATTGTAGAGTCGCTGTTTTCAGTTTATATTATTTCATAACCTAAAAGTATATAATTGTTTTCAATTTTGTAGGTCGAAGCATGTGTAGGAAAGGGAACGTTGATGTTTCATTTCATTAACTAGTACAAGTCGGTGTTGCTTCGAATAATACGTTTTCTAACAAACCCCTTTTTGCACCAACTTAAAGAAACCACATGAAACGGTTTTGGCAACTGGATGTATGTGTATAACCAGAAAATGCAACGGGAGAAATAATTCAAAGAAACAATCTTATTTAATAAGTAAGAAAATGTATAACAATAAAAAAAAGTATCTTAAAGTATTTTCAATTAGATCCATTCCAGGGTTCATTTCTAACATTTACGGTTACGTTAGAATTACCGGATGCATTAATAACGAAGGATATTCCTTGTTTTGTTTGGCTGCTGCATACACTTCCAACCGCCTAACCGTTTTAACTGCAGAATATCACCACCATTATCAGCTAGTAATGTAGCTGCAGTTCGTCGAAAGCAGTGTCCGGTAAATGTTGCTGGTTCTTTTAATTTCAAATATGTTGCAATTTTTTTGGAAATGATGCAATTGTGTTATGCCCAAAAAGGCTGTTTTGTAATTTGTTCTATCGAACTTGCATAAATAACCTGTTATTTTCAATGCTTCTACGCATATTTATATATTGTTTTAATATGTTTATCCATTCTGGATTAGAGACCATAAATGCTCGTGAATTGTGTGTCTTCGAATTTGGAATTGAAACATTGACTCTATCTTCCAGAAAATTTATGTCGCCACTGGTCATTTTAAAAAGCTGGTCACTTCGACAAGCTCCGTAAGTACCAAATATCAAAGTCACCTGGAAATTGTAAAATAAAATTATTTGTCACTTCGATAAATAATAAACTAAGGAACTTCTTCTGAATGTACCCGAAGCTGTTAGTATAAGTTTAGTTTTAGATTGCACACTTAAGTTAGGTTATTTTAAGTTTATTTATAAGTTCTTAGCTTCTTTAAGTTGCACCCTTAAATTAGGTTATTTTATTTTAGTTATAGGTTCTTTCGATACACATCCATTCCGAAGAGGTTCCAAACTACTTACTTTTGTGGAAGAAAGTCTAATGGTACGTCTTTCAAAAACCTATTGATTTCAATTCTGGAAAACGTACTTGATTTTTTTGGTTTGTAACCCACATTTTGTTTTTTAAATATGCTATTAGTTTAGAAAATTTCGAGATATCTATATTTTCATTGATATTCAATGTTGTTCGTAACATAAATAAAATGTGTGCCTTGCGACATCTCTGTAAACATTGACACGTTATGAATAGTATAAACTAAGAAAAATGCCAACAGTTAATAGTTAACACACACATGCCGTTACAGTTAACTGTTGGCATTTTAGTTATTCATAACATTAATATGTTGTGACCATAATGTTAGAAGCTTTTTTAGTTTAGCCAGGTCGCTAAAATAGGCAAGCACAATATTTCTGATGTCTTCTGCTGTACATTTTTGTAGCGTAATCTTTATAATCTGCTGTAGACTTTTTGATAACGAATTTTGCTTTTCCTCCGGTAACAAATATTGAACCGCTTGGTTGGCCACTTCCATTAATTCTGAAGAGAGTGCCCTGGCTCCATTCCACTTTCTGAACTTTGAGACATTTTAGTTCTCGAATTTTATACATGATTAGTGAATTTCCAAGCTAAACGGAATTTGTTTTTTGTTTTTCGTAAGTGAATCAAAGCATTAGTTTTGTAACAAATTGATACTGATTGTGATTGATACTAATCAACTATACATTTAATTTTAAATGTCGATTAAATTTCTCTATTGTTGTTGTGTTAATAAAATTTCCAACAAAGTAATTACCTAAATTAATGTAGAATGCAAGTAATATAACTGTTTTTATCTTTAAAGAGTACTTATATTCTTAGTTTCAGTTTATATTATTTCACTTCAAAAATGTAATTGTGAATAAAATAGTATACATGCCTCGGATGAAATGAAACATTTTCCACACCTCGCATGTAATATACTATTACTTTATCATTTAACACAGATGCCTTTAGTAATGACAATAAAAGTCTATGTTATTTTAAAACATGTGATAAAATTAAAAAAAACGCCACTTGCTCAATATGTTAAAGTGACTAAAATATAAGAAATTCGTTAAATATTTCGTCGATGTCCATCTAGTCTAGATGATACAAAAAATAATTTATTTAAAAAACGTAATGCACTTACGAAAAACTGTTGCATGTTTTTTATATTTCTGGAGTTCTTAAAATCAGAAGGATATTTAATAGTGCTCTAGTATTGTAAAAATGTTACAATTTGATTTTTTTTCGTAAAAATTAGATTCAAATAAAAATATGAAAAACCAAACAGTATTCTCATTGTATATTTATAATCATCTAATTTTACGTAGAAACTCAGAAAATGATGTTGCTCGGCTTTGTTCTTAGTTTGAATACATTTTTGCTCGTTCGACAACTCCTATTTATAAAAATTCTAAGCATCACAATTAATGAATCAAGTTTAATGAAAGCGTGTTCTATCAAAAGAACTTTAAGTACATCTAATTGTAACGAAGGGTGTTGCCATTGAAAAATAATCACCACTCAGGTAGTGTACGTGTTTCTTTTCACATTGGTTATTAATATTAAAAAATAGAATCTGACAAAGGTAATGTAATGATATGGTTAAATTTAAAAAAAATACTTTTGCTCTTTTTTACAGCTACTCCTTCATTTGCAAAATCAATTTTTCAATGCATCATCGACATTTCAAGTCGTACATAACAACGTTGACAGATTTATGATTCATTACTATGTAACTCTAACACTTTAAACGTAGACATTTGATTAATTTATTCTTTTATGTATTTAAAATGAGAATACAATGAGTTTACGATTACAACTAAAGAAAAAATTATAGTTCAACTCAACACTTAAAACATTAAAAGAAAATTCTGTTTACGTTTATACATGAAAAAAAAATAAAAATTGTTATGTCGGCAGTAACATACCATATTTTTAGGTTAATAAACAGTTTTATTCAGTTCTTTCGGTGTGTGACTGTTTCTTTTTCTGCCTCGGAGGAAACAATTATGTGAATTGGGAGCTGAATATCATTTATTCTTCTCCTTTTAAACAATTTTAATTAATCATTAACTAAGATTTTAATAAATTAAAACTCGTTTGAGTGTTTTATGGATTTAAAAAAATGCACGTATTTAGCACAACCTTTCAATTAAGTAATGTTATTTACTTTTGAGAAATATCTTCTACAACATTGTATAAATGCAAGTTGTACCTACTTATTTAAATACCTAAATGAAAATATTAAATAGATCGGATATCAACGCGTGAAAAAAAGTTACAGATGAATTCTGTCTAGTTAAATTTTATATACAAAAGCGTCAAAGGGTTGCTCTCTTACAAGCGAATAGTCCATCACAAATTCGCTTGACATTCGAATCGCAACTTCTAATGCAATGTGTATGCAGACTACTACATGCATTATTCAATTCTATACATGAATATGTGCTCAGAACCTAATCTCAAGTGCGTGATCTTAAGCTTTAGAAGTTACGAAAAAGCAACTTACTTAACGAGTCAAAGCGGTAATCTTGTAATGCGAAAGAATAAGGTGCAGGTTCAAAAGTTATCAGACTCAGGTTCGTAAAGTACGTTCAAAACAAAAAAAGCACGTGGAAAATATTCCAAATACCTACATTGGTACGAATACAAAATTAAAATTGAGACTACGTTAGGGTAGAAAAACGTAGCACTTAATAGCAATTCAAACGAAAATGTCTGCACGTATGCAGAATGTTATGGTTAAGTAAAACTTTTTATGTTGTTGTTACAAATATTATGTCGACTTTCCAGAACCGTATCGGTAGTGCAAATAAAATTATTACTAACAATAATTGCAAGTATTGACTTCCAAAGTACTCTGCTTAAGTCCAAGTCTATTAATTGTTAAACTCCTAAAGTATAAAGTAAGTAGTGATAAGCAAGTTATTTTATTTCACGTCAGTTACGGAGATTCTTAAACTTAAAAAATTGTTTAAAACAATGCAGCCGCAGCGAAAAAAATTAACGATAGTAATAATAAAAAGATTAAAATTACCAAATAAAAACAACATTTATGAAAAAAAAACCGGTTTACACATCAGAAAGTTCTTTTATTTTAGGAAATATAATTGTAAAATCTATTTTAGTTATTTACATTCGCGTGCGGAAAATTAAATTTTACAGCGCGAAATAAATTTGGAGTGCTTTAAATTTATTAAGCGCTGTAAAATAATTTAACGCACAAGATTTGTATTAAATTTTTTGGCCGACGATTTTTAAATGGTAAAATTTAACAAATATTTTGCTGTCAATTGTCAATATCGGTCATAAAGTGAACTGTAATTCACAATACATAAGATGGCGCTAATCATTTACATGAAACTAAAAATATTCCAAATCACATTATTTTTTACCATTTAACAGTAAAAAAGTTGTGTAATTGTTGATTTAGTAAACATATTTTTGTTCTATAAAAAGATTTTTATTGACAAATGTACCTTAAGGGCGGACGGTTTGGGTAATTTTTACGCACGCTGTGCGTGCACTGTACGTAATCATGACGTTTCAGGGTTTGTAGTTTCAATGTTAATTTGACGTTTACACGTCAGGAGGCCAAAATAAAATTTACACATATGCACAAAGTCACAAAAGAATTCTTCACAATCATCACTCTCGATACCTGCACATGCTTCTGCACATTACAATGCTGGCATATAATCCATCCTGCTTCGGATTTGGAATTAGATTTTGTACAATAGAGGCCGGTTACGTCTTCACATTCTTCATCGAAACTACTCCCTTCAATAGACTTCTTAGATATTTTCACTTTCCGTTCGACCTTTTGTTAATTCTTTTACCTTTTTTTCCCTTATCGACCTTGATATTCAGTCTTGGATTTCTCAACAGCCTTCTCAAGCTCCTTTTTATAAGTTGTTGATGTAAGTATCGCCGTTTTCCCCCTTTTGTTATTAGAGTTGCACTTTCTTTCGCCACGAGGAACTCAAATTAGCTTGGGAGTAACAGAAAACATTTTTATATAACTCTAGAAATAGAAGCAAAAAATGTTGTACAGCTTTTAGAGTGTTTTGGATATTAAAGGCGCTACAGGAGATTGGTACTGAATTGGTTGTCTTAGTGTTGCAAGTCTTGGTCTTGCAGGTGTTACATGTCTTAGAGGTGTTAAATTGTCTTCGTTTTGATTTTCAACATACTGTTTGTTGGTAGTCTCAGCTGGTTCAAACATCACTATTTAATTAATTAATACCCGTTTTTGAAAAACCATTAACAGCTGTTGTGACACCAGCAGCTTTCATATACGCAAAACCAAATCTAGTTGGACAAAACGGGATAGTATTCCATTTTAACCACCGACAACTATCCGTTTTTATAAATTTTTAACAACTTAGTCAAACACATATATAGAAATATCCTACACCAACATAAAACATTGCGGGATAGATAGCGCCAGCGATATAGAAATAGAAAGGGTATCCTGTTTCATTTCCCGCATCTGATGTTTATTCAATGATGATTTTTATGTGCACTTTACTTTGGCACGGTGTCATTTAGAATACAGTATTCCGATGTGTCATCGAATTTGAACATGCAAGATCAAGAAGAACTAACTCAGCAGTTAACTAAGCCGAAATTCATATCAACGTTTCTATGTAAACAGTTGGCTCATTAAAAAAATGTAGACTTTCAATGCCGGTGTCTTCCTTTTCTTCTAAACGTTTCGTTTACTGTTGCGGCAAACATCTTCAATGGCGTGGTCGTAGAACTCGCAAGTCTGAACTTAAATCACCACTTTAGGTATTTGCCGTAGCAGCAAACGAAAAGTTTGGAGAAGAGGGAAGAAGTTCCAACAGAACACGGCTCAATAGCTCGAAATATCATAGCATAAATAAAGTTGACTCACTTTTAATTTGAACTAATTTCAATGCTACCAACTTAAAAAATAACGTTACTTAAATGAAATCAATTTGTGACGTTAGGAGGTTACCACGGTTGAAAACCCGTGTGCTTGATTGCTGTGATCGTAAATAGTAGTGTTTTCCTTCTTATTGTTTTTATTGGTCATAAAATGGATACCCCTACGGGTTTCCTAAACAAAGTTTGGTGGAAACTTGAAACTAATTCAGTTAATTATCATGCAAGACAAAAAATTTCTAGGTGATTCAAAAGAATCTTCATCAGAAATACCTAAACTACAGAAATGGAGAAGCAACAAAAGTGGGGTGAAAAACATAATGGCGACTTTTTTTTGAAAACACTTTAAGTGATCGATACAATTATACCCACTCAATACCAATATGTCCTTTATAACACACCCAGATAATGAAAGAGAAAAAAAAAGTAGGAGGAAGGGTGGAACAGAGAAATAATACTTTGATTTTAACGTTATTGTCAAAAACTTAAAAATAAAAAAAATAGTCGTTACATGTTCTGAGATAAATTTATCTGTTAATTGTTTTTCTTAGAGGAGAGTTTTCCAACAAATTCTCGCTAACGTTTTCATGCTACGGTGTCTGTAACGTTATTTATTTATTGATTAGGTTGCAGAAATGGTATTTGGGCTTCTTCAATTGCTTTAAGCTAATTACTATGGCAGCATGTTTCTTTACTACATTCAACAAAATTAGGAGATCACTGCAACAGACACAAACGAGGTCTGGTACAAATTTATAATCTACCTACTCTTTAATCTTCCGTTATATTTTTAACAACTATTCTTGATGAACTTAAATAACAGTTGCAATGATTCTTCGGCTGTTGATGATCCGCTTGGGAGACCAGTAGTTGAACTGAGTAACCCATTGGTCATGACTCCCGGTCTGAAGTCCGCGAAAAGAAAAAGGTTTGAGGCGCTAAAAATTCGCAACCTAACACGCGGCAAACCTTAATGCGAAATGCTAATACAAGCAGAATGAATAATGCAAGTATTACGTATCCCCGGGAGGCAAACCACACCTTCATTAAGTTGAGCCAAAATGGATACGGCCGGGGGCAATTTTGCTGTGAGTCAATTAGCGGACCCAAGCTTAAATTTCGACCAAAAGAAAAAACGCCCAAAAGAATGAGACCAAGGATAGAAACACAACTTTAGAAGTGATTCAAGAATTTAAGAAAATAACACTAACATAATAACAATAATAATAATAATAATAACAATACACTTTTGGAATAGAGAAGGAAAAAAAGCAGGAGTAGAAATAATAAAAAAAGAAAATTGAAAACCTAATAACAACATGTGAATCATGAATGAACGGATAATAAAAGTTGAACATGTCAGCCAACGGGAGAACGTTAGAAACTTTTTGGAATGTACTGGTCTACAGATGACAAAAAAAATATGAATACACTAAGACAAGACATAGAAAAAAAACAAATATCAACAACGAAATAAGTAATAATAACAATAGCAAAGACATTAATAAAAGAACCAAACGAAAAATGAATAAGAAGTTTATAGGACCATTTGGAGAAGATGTTACCTTTGATGTTACGTAATGATATTGGTGTGTGATTGTGTGTTCTGAATTTTTTAGGGTCCGGAGGGTCTTAATTACCAGGTCAGGGAAACCAAAATGGCGATTCTCGGAAACAACGTGATCTTCTTTGATGACCACGGAGTACTGTAGAGTGCTGATCACCACCCATATTTTTTATTTGTATTACAATTTGACGAAAAAAATATTGATGTAAGTGACGTTTTGACAGATATACTAACAGATCTGTGTGACTTAAATAATCCAAAAATCACAAGCGGGTTCTATAAACATAATTTCTACCTCTTGTGTGGTTGTTCCACAATGAACGATTTTTGATTAGCAAAACATCAATAATAATAAAGAATGTGAGAGTAAGAAGAGGTGCTGAATGTGAAACCGAGTATAAATTACTGGTACTATACTGAAGTATAGAAAGGAAAACGATAAGCGAAAAAATCAAGATGTATTAACAGGTGATCCTTATATAAACGATAAGACAGAAATGTTAAAAATACAACGTTGCAAGACCAAATAATACGAGATTTACCCAGAAGAATCAAAAATTGGAACATACTCATAAATCAAGAAACGGAAGATGTAATAATTAAGAAAAAGCCCTGTTCTACAGGTGACTAACGACGAAAATGGAAAAGATTTACAAAAATATAAGGAAAAAAGAATAGAGAAACGAAAAGACTTATGAATAAGAAAAAAAATTCAAAAAAAAACATAGCAGAACAATATGAAACAGGGGTGGACCTGGTAGCGATGAATATAGAGTACAACAATAAAAATAAAAGAATTAAATAAGGTAAGAAAAACATTGAAAAACAACAAATCTACTCAACCAGTACAAACTCCAAAAAACAAATACAAGAAAAATATAAAAATACCAAAAAAAGACATGAAGAAGGCATATGGTACTCAGAAACAAGTTATGGAAGATATGCAAGATAGAGGGATAGAGATAAGCCTGATACAAACTCTAAAAGCAATGGTACAAGAACAACCGAAAAATTAGAACAGGAAAAGTTCGAAGGAAGGAGTGTTCAAGTACGTGATGATTATCTGTATACGATGAGCTTTGGATAGTAACCAGGAAGTTTAAAGAAGAATATACCAAAAATTTCTGCAGTAACTTTGACAAAAAAGAATATTTAACAACAAGTGTTGAAAGACCTGAGGTACTTTAAATAGAGCAACACACAAAAAATTATGAAACATATACCTGGGAACTACAGTGACATTATGAACAGATTGATTGAACAGAGGATTGTCATGTAATATTGAACTCATGTTTTTTACATAACTTATTAAATAACAAAATTGTAACGATCTTCTTGAATCTTGTGAATCTTAAGATCTTGCACAATTTTTTCGAATAAAAAACCGATTTGACAAATCTCCAGTCATTTTCACTCAATAGATGGCAATACATTTAATAAGCATAATTGGTTTGACTTATTTAACTCAAATCTTAAGAATTTTAATCTACAGTTAGTGCGGAAATCATATATTTATGTTTTGTTTTTAGTTTAATTACTGTGGATATATTACATAAATTCTAACATGTATATTGGAGAAATAAATAAATATAAATAAAGCTACTGAATGCTAATTTTGAATGAGGAAGAGAAATATTGGTGGACATATATTATATTCAATATAAATGTAACGTGCCCTAGCATTGCCATAAACGTATTAATTTACTTGCGCAATAAAATAAATGGATTTAAAACTATCATTACTGCGATGTAAGTCATAAATAGTTATTTATGTAACAAGGACAAAAAAGTGCACTTTTATGTACGAGACTGAATTTGCTGGCCGAGGCGTTAGCCGAGGCAAGCAAACAGGCGAGGTTATTAAAAAGCACTTTTTTCCGAGGCACATAAATTTTTTCCGTTGACCTTAAATTAATTAATTTTCTATTTATTACAGTTTACTGAAAACAAAATGTTTAGTAATTTTAAACAAAAATTTTACGTTTGTTCTGATTTTACTGTACCTAATGTTCACTTCACCCAGTATTGTAACATTTGTGTATAAAAGGCTTTCCGCGTTCGAATATTGTACCGATTAGGCAGGGGCCGACTCATTTGTTGGTAAATGCGGCGGTAGATGTTTGTTTACTACAACATAACCTTATCTAATGGTATAATTTTCGAAAATGTGTAATTGTTGTTAACAAGAAAATTATTTATTTTGAAAAGGAATAATAAATCAATTAGTTTTTTCACAAAACAAAAATGTGAAGAATTATTTTTTATAATAATGTAAATGAGAGCAATTACTAATGTTTATGCCAGATGTCGAACTAGCAGAAAGGGAAATATTTTCAGTACTCTGAGAATTTTCGATCAAAACATTGGGTCGTTAACTGTAGCGAACGACCGTTCAGGTGGAACAGATGGTACTCATTGAACTGTGTGAAGCTTCTCCACTAACACCAGTTAATATTTTTCTGGATATATTTATCTTAGACGCAATGGAATCTTCCACGTACCCTTCTGCTACTGTGGAACTCTCTTCCATCCTCCATGTCTTTAATGTTAAGACATCAACACCAGATTCTGCTAACAGTGATGCCGATGTCCTACGGTAGCAATGACCTGTATAGCCTGGTGGATCTGGCAAGTTTAAATAGCTTGCAATCAAACTTGGAATTTTGCAAAGTGTGAACTCCTACAACTTGTGTAGAACACTTTCAAATTTGTTGTAATTGACAAAAAAAGTTTGGTGATTGCAATGCAGGTCTTAAAACAGCATATTTTCTAAATAAATTCAGAGGATTTATTTCTTCAAAGATGTCATTACCTACAGTGAAGGTTCGTTTTTTCCCATTTTTAGAATCCGGTATAGTTATTACTAGTAAATCATCTTTGTCAACGATATCTTCAACTCTCATTTTACGAAGCTCATCCCTGCGACAAGCACCGGCAATTCCTATCAGCAAACACACCTATAAGATAGCCGTTAATTTATAAAGCCAGATATGTTAAATATTTTCAAATGTTACCTTCCACATAAGGTATGGTACATCAGGAGACGACACGAAGAAATCGATTTATCTCATCTCTAGCAAATACGTTTGACTTTTTTGCTTTGTAGCCAACATTTTGTTTTTAAGAACGCTAGTAATTTAGTATATTTGCTGATGTCAATATTAATCGTTTATTGAAAACGTTGATTTTAACATTGAGTAGATGGACCATAATGTTGACGATTTGCATGTTTCTGCCTTCGTTGAAAGTATGCCAAAAAAATACATTTTCTGTTGCGTTTTGGACTTTGATTTTTTGGCACCATTCCTTAAACATTGTGTATTGTTTTTTATATAAAAACTGCGACTTTTCTGGTAGCAACTGCAGTGTTGCATTGGTCGCTAGTTTCTGAAGTTCCGGTGGAGTGTTGCTGTAATTACTATCACTATCGTCAGACATAATAATAAATTCCTTTAAACTAGCACTCAATGTAGACAAGCAAATTTAAACAATATCTTTTGTTTGTTGAATTAACTCATTTGTTTACAACAATCACAAAATTTTTATAAGAGCACTTGATTATGATAGGTAATAGAGTAAAACGTACTTTTTTATAATTTATTAAAACAATAAAATTACATTTAGGTAGTGTTATTTTAAGTATATATTTAAAAAATGTAGTTATAGTTGGAAGCCTACCTCAAAATTAATGCATTTCTTTAATTGTTTATGATCAAAGATGTAATGAAGTTTCTCCTATTAAACACATTAAAATCGATTCTACTAATTGGACATATAATAGTTATAAGACTGAGTTTGTACCGTGGTCAGACTCTATAATCATTTTATATTCAATAAAAAATATTGCCTGACCATAAGAAAGTATGCAAACGTAGTTTTTTGATTCAACTCGAAAATGTTTCAAAAAATGTAATAATCTTCTTTCAGCTTATTGAAAACTGTGAAATCACCTTGTTTTTGTGTACGAATAAATCTTGAACCCAGTAATGTTGATGGCTTATATGATTCTATTTTGTTTTTCCTGCGACAGAATCAATATTCAAATGATTTTTACAAGTAATTACTGTTCTTGTGTTTTCCATTAGCATTATTACTTATTTACATCAATCAAATACAGTAATAGAAAGGTACCCATAATTAACTCACTTCTACTGTAAGTTTTTGTATTTTATGATCGTGAAAATTTTGTATCGGAACTCCGCTTCTGTATCATAATGTTACCTAATAAAATTGTCTAAAGCAATCTCAAGTCGTATGAATTCTGTCTTACCTTATAAATGAATAACTTTAAAGAAGTTAAAGTGTTACATATTGAAAACAATGTATCGAGTATTGTGAGATTACAACCAGGCTCTTCTATATGCTTCACACATTGTAGAAACTATAAACAATTTATTAATATCATTTCAAAGCACTTAAAATCATTTACTTGTAATTTGAACAACAAATTGTTTTTGTTCAAAGTTGTTGGGATTGAGAAATTGAGGTTATAAATGGAAGTAAACAAACAATATTCTGCAGTATCTAAAATGTTTCAGTATAGTACCTAAAGTACTGTAATATCCTATGTAGTCACTAAAATTCATCCTTTCTTAAAAATGGGTTTTCATACTGGTTACTTCGACTTTATTTAATTTAAGACATAAAATAATAATTGACATTGACAGATGTTTGCGGACGAAAAGTGTTTGCGGACGAAAAGTATTACAGTTAAAAAAGTGTTACTTTATGATTATTCAGGGAGTACGTAAAACTCAATTTTATAATGAGGCCGACGGAAAAAGAATTTTCATAAACTGTATAAACGAATGAATTATTCAACATTCAATTTTTTTCAAGTATGTAGTTGAATTGTGTAGGTTGTAACTTCTTGTGTAACAAATTAAAACAAATTACTGCAGAACAAACGCATAGTCGTAGTTGTAAGAATTGCCTGGAGTTAAAAATTATGTTAGTTTCTTGTACATGTCTGTAATCCACCGTCTTTCCAATGGTGGTCCCGGGTATTAACTAGCTACTAGTAACTTCCCTAGTTGTGAATGTTAGCATGTTCGGAAATAAACAAACAATAAATCACATTCGTAGTAATTTGCACGTAGAGGTTGATTAAAATAAATTATTCATCAGCACTGTAGGTATATTTACTTCTTCGAGTATTAAATTCACTTTTACTAATAGAACAAGCCGAAGATACAATCGCTATTAAATACTTCGAATAGCCGTAAGCTATCGGAATGCCGATGGATAAAATTCCAATTAAATAAATCTACATAATAATTCGGCGAAAAAAACAAAAATAACATTAATTTATGTACTATTCATTTGCATTTTGCCACTCGTGTTCTAACAGTAAATCTTCAATTTTAATATGATAACTAATTATAAATCTAGGAGTAGATGCAACAGTAACGAGTTAACATCTATTTTAGTGTTAAGCACTTTCGTTTTCAATAGAAATATATTAAATATTCTATAAGCAGATGAAAGCGCTATTCATATTCAATAAAAGTGAATTAGCGCGTGTTCTTTGGAAAGTACGCTATATGTAATTGTAAGTTGATTATTAATTAAACTGGAACATCACATTAAAATTATGAACGTTCAAAAGCATTATTTTGTACGCTTACATCCTAATTACTAAAGAGCTTCAGTTAGTATATTCACTAAATTGCAAACTTTTAAGCCATTATTTTCATTAAAATAATTCTTATTGCGTAATTACAATAGAAAGTACATTTTTAATTTTGTAGAACGTAATTATCTTACATGAAAGTAAAAATAAAATTAAATTGCAAAGTTCATAAATGTGAATTTTTATTCATTTCCTCTTATCATTATTGTTTACCGTGGCATTTCCCAAGTCTTTGTGTCTAATATATCTTTGATAAGTAGTTATCGTGCATTAATCGTGTAACAGAAGTACCCTCAAGTAAATTCGAAGTGCAGGAATATTATCAATATAATAACAGCCACTCTAGCACTCTAACATGTCCTCAGATAGTTCAACAGGTAATATAACAATATTGTTGATTTATGTTGGAATAAAGAGGTAATATTACACGTTCACGTTAACATAGTTTTTACGCAGATTCGAATTGGTACAGCGCTATGCCAAAAAAAAATTAAATTTTTAAAACACAGGTTAAGAGCAATATTAAAAAATATAACAGGATTACAGTGTTCATTGAGTGTTGGAATTTTAATTTTCAGAAATAATTATAGACTGTGGGAAGCTTATGTACCTATTACGCGAATTTTATATTAATGTTGTCGAGTACAAAATGTGTAAGAGCTTTTAACATAACTGATATGCTTATTCGTTGTTATCGTTTTGAGAATTGTCCAAATTAATTAATAACTAAAATCATATGAAATATAAATCCTAAACCAAATTTAAAATAAAATTTGTAAAAATATTATCAAAAGAATAACAAAAAAGAGAGGAGAGAATATTACATTTGAAACTCACAAAAGTAAGAAAGAGGAAGGGTAAAATGGTCGAGGAAAAGAAACTAGGAAGTAACTAGATCGACAGCAGAGAGCAATAAAAAACCAAAAAAACAAGGGAACATATGATATAATACTAGCAACAATATAAGATAATACAAGTATAATAAAAGAAAACATAAATAAAAACAGATATCAGAAGTAAAGAAACAAATATGAGGAAATTTCAAAAAAGACATCATAATAATAAAAAGTCAATAAAGCAGAGAGGAAAACATAGCACAATAAATGCAATAATTCCAAAGAATCATAGTACAGGAAGTAAGGTGGAAACATTTCTTGGCCTGACAATGAAAAATAGCAGAAGTGAATGTCTGGAAGGTTGTGGAAATATTCAACTGTCTTAAATGGATGATAAGCGCTTCCTTTCTTTAAGTTTGGGACATATGTGAAGTATGGAAGTACCAAATCCGGAGAATGAGAAGATGGCCCAGCAAATCATACACCAAATCCCGCAATTTGAGTTTTTTCTTCTTCAAACCAGGTCTCCTCTCGTGAATAATGGCATCTAGCTGGTCAAGAAGGTTGGAGTAATATTCGCCTGTAATTGTTCTACCTTTTTGCAATATAATCAATTAACATAATCCCTTTCACATCCCAAAACACGCTGACCACGTACCTATCCTTAGACTGCTGTTTTGTTTCTGGCGTGTAGTAGTAGACCCATGTCTCATCCATAGTCTACACATCGCCCCACAAAATCGTCGGAGCCCTGTTGAATCGGTCCAAATGTTAGTGTGAAAATCATTTTTGCATTTGCTTTCAGAATGACATTCAGCAAATACGACACCCATCTTGCGCAGAGTTTCGCGTCCTCTAATTCTTCGATGCAAATTGTTTCAGGGCCTTTTCCGATATCCCCACAGCCTGAGCTATCTCATTCACTTCCACTCGCCGATTGTCAACAGCGAGACCAATAGACAATGGAAGGAGCACATAGTTCCCCGTAAACTTTTGTCAACTTAGGATAAATTTAATCCATCTAAAACGCAGAATTTTATAACCGCACGATATTTCAAGTTATCCATTTTAACAAAAAAAAACGCATGATGTCTACTGAAAAAATTTGTGTAAACAAACTACGTGAACCAACAAATTAAAAATTCTTCATACGAACTAATGACACATGGCACCCATGTAGGAAACATAATTGAATCAAAGAATCAGCTAAAGAAATCATATGAGATGTTCAAGAACAAGATAGCAGGAAAGACAGAAACAAACAGAAGTATATATAACCAAAGAAACCATTGCAGCAATCGGCAACTTAGTAAATTTAATGGATACAAACATATTCTTGTGTGGACATATTTACACTAAATTAGTTAAATTGCACTCTGCAAAGAAAACACAGCACACAACACACAATAAACAGTTTGATGCTTTATTGGAGTTTTCTCCCGCAGTCTTCATCCCACTGTTCACTCACTAACAACTACCCCTATGACATCACGGTGCTGATGTTGCATTTCAACGACGTCTGGTTCACCCGTCAAACTGCTGATCAGTTTCATATTGAATTGTTGAACAACAAATCGCTGACTATTCACAAGTTGTACGTAAGCAGCAAAATTTAACAGCTACCTCAGGTGAAGTATGTTTAGAAGGAATCAATGTGGCTAATGGTAGTTGAGCAAATGTCAACAAACGTCATGTCATGAGATTTGATTTTATAGACATTTTATACTCATGTTTGCTACCCAACAAATTACGATTAACTTTTGTTTTAAAGTTCCACACTATAGCTGACAAAAGGAGTCTGAGAAAATATATGGTCATTAATAAACGGTCATTCAAACTCCTTAAGTGTAAAGTGTGTC
Source organism: Abscondita cerata (assembly GCA_030710515.1). Taxonomy (NCBI): domain Eukaryota; kingdom Metazoa; phylum Arthropoda; class Insecta; order Coleoptera; family Lampyridae; genus Abscondita; species Abscondita cerata. The sequence continues at coordinate 29,885 of JALBCR010003364.1, forward strand.
CATTTCTTTGCTCGCAAGTGTAATAATCGTAAAAAATTTAAGGGTGGCAAAGCGAAAAGCTGGAACGCCGCAAAGTGGCTTTTACGCAGGAAGATCCTTTCCGTGATAAAAAAAAATTCTTAGGGGAAAAGTTACACTCATGAAATTTAAAACTTGGACACCACAATTTCTGTAAACAAAAGTTTGCACATTGTGAAGCGGGCTTAAAGGTATCATTTACAATTCTAACAGCAGGTAGTCTCAGCAGTGGTTATCTTATAGAAGGACTGTAGAATGAATCATTACACTAAGCACGTTTTAGAAAATAGGTAATTTACGTTGCTTACTTAATTTTTTTCTTTAAAGAATATATTTGAAGGTATCGCTAATTAAATACCATAGCTCGATTAATTATCAAATCAAAATTTTGTTTTAGGAAATGTTTACAAAATAAAATTAAAAATAATTTTGATTTAAAAAACGTCTGCAAGCAATAACTTTTAAATTAAATCAAAAACTAAACATGGTTATTTGGAGTTGATGATTATTACTTATTTTTAAATACAAATCTAACCTACTAATTGACTTGTAAGTTATTAAAAAAAAAAATCATTAAACTCTCTATTCGCAATATTTAGTCCTTACAAAATGTATACTTTATGACGTTTCATTTTTTCTGTGAACAATAAAAAGTGAAAATAAGAAATCAATAATGGGTGTGACCTCCATTATTATTGATACATTCTTGGAGGCGTCTGCTCATTGACGCTATCAAGGTATCAATATAATTAATAATCGTTTCCCATGCGGTATCAATGGCTGCAATTAGTGCATTACGGTTTACTGGTATAAAATTTGGCCCTTGTTGTCTTCGGATAACAGCAAGTATTCGAGCCCAAGACATTTTCGATAATGTTAAAATCTGGGCTTTTTGCTGGCCAGGGTAACAGCTCCAAGTTATTTGCTTGTATCCAGTTGCGCACAACCTGCGAAGTATAGGGTCATCATATCCCGATAGTTAATTATCGAATGTTCCAAGAAAATATGTGTAAATAGTAAATGGAATCTACTAACGTAACGTTAAGTCGTTAATTATAGTTACATAACTCTCCTTTCATAAGATATAGTTCATATTAATATGCTTATTGTAAAGCTTCGTACACACCTGAACAACAAACCGAGGAACAAACAGAACAACGAACCGAACGGCAATCGGAACATTAATTTGGACGGTGCTACGTACGAATTTTAGAACAGATTCGCAAGTCCTGATTGTTCCACGAACGGTTTGCGGCGTTCCCGCAACTTGTCGTTTTTCTCCGACATCAAAGAAAATGCGCGCGAATGCGTTTGCAGGTTTGGACGAATCTAAACAAAACGGCGAACAAACTTATGCGGGAGAATTAAATTATTTATTTTTGTCCTCCCTTTTGTGGGTTTGTTGTGTTTTAGGTAATATTATGGAGTTGACAGAAGAAAAATGTTTTAAATTAATCAGTGTTTAAGAATGCAAGAAAAAAATGATGTCCCTATTAGCATCATTTGGGCGGGAAATTTCCAAAATAAAAAAAGCGAAGTAAATTATAATTTTTACTCTTCTTTGTGCGTAAAATTTGGTTGGCACTATCTTCTTGTTTTCCGCAATTTTCTCTTCTCAATAATAAATATATATGAACTGAAAACTACTGAAAATAATTATGGGAACAGCACAAACGTTCCGTTTGTTGTTCGGATTGTGGAAATCATAAAAGATCGTTTGTCGTTCTGTTTGACTTTCGGTTCGTTGTTATGTTTGTTGCTCGGTTTGTTGTTCAGGTGTGTACGAAGCTTTACAACTTAAGCAACAATTTTTGGCGAATAAAGATTAGTTTGTGATGTAATATTAGAAACACAAATTTATATCATATCAAATTTATGACAACTTAAAACCAAGAACGTGTATGTTATTGCTAAGAAATTATTAAGGAAAAGCGCAATTGCAGTGTAAATATTTATAATTAGATATTTTCGAAAGTTTATAAGTCCTCTATTGTAATCTTAATACTTAAAAGAAAATCCTGTCCATTAGCATTATAAGGAAATGGCTTTACTTTATGAATAAGTTTCAATAACAATAGAATATCCTTGCTTGTTTAATTTACTTCCTTTGAGTCATATTGCTCTAAGGGTTGTTACATTGGTCATTAGAAGTATGTAATAAATAAACAATTACCTACTGTTTGAGAAGGGGTAGTGTGAACCAATAAATAAAGTAAGAAATGTAAATTCCATTTTAGTTTAAAATTTCAAGTGTTGTGAAAATGCCACCTCATCTCGGTGCTGATTTGAAAGCGCGGATTGTTTCGGAATTAGCGGCGGGCCGTAGCGTGCGTGAAATTTCACGTATGTTAGATATACCAAAAAGCACCGTAGGGCATTACCGAGTAAAATGGAATCTTGAACACACTTTGGAAAGAGCCATCGGAAGTGGTAGACCTAAAGTATCTACACGTGCTCAAGATCTCGAGTTGTTTCATTACGTAACAGAACAACCATTTGCTACATACTCCAGGGCTATAGCAGATACACATTTTCCCGGATGCCGTATAACTGCACAAAAGATTAAAGGAGATGGGAATAAAGAAGTATAATGCTGCTGCGAAAGAAGTTCTCAGTGACGAAAATATGAGACGTCGTCTGGAATTTGCAAGGCGATATGTGAACGAACCTTTGGAATTTTGGAATCGAGTGATTTTTAGCGACGAAAAACGTTCAATAGCCGCAACGATGGACCACTAAAAGTTTTTAGAATGGAAGGAACTCGTTACGAAAATAATCACATATGTCCTAAAAAACGAAGTGGTTATTTTTCCTGTGAATGTGTGGAGTTGGGTTAGCGCGCGGGGTCCAGGAGTTTCTTGGGCTATCGATGGACGTCTTGATTCTGCTGCGTATTTGGAAATATTTTGGAAACTATTATGAAACCTTCAGTCGAAGTGTTTATCCAGACGAAAATTATATTTTCCAACAAGTAAGTATTCTTATTTCACTATACTTTTCTCCAAAAAACAGTTCGGGATCTGTTAAATTAACATTTTCATAATGTATTTTTTGTTGTTAAAAGGACAACGCCCCAATACGAAATCAAAATAAATTCTGACAAATAAAATGAACAATTTGAAAATTTTTCTCTCTTGTTAAGTGCGCTAATGTTATTATTAGTTCGATCAGAAAAAATGAATGCCTATCCCTGCAAGACGCATCCATGCAGCAGAAATTTAAGTAGACTGGCCCCAGTAGGCTATGCGATCATGTCAATCAAATCTATCATTTGTGATATTCATTTTACCGGATCTTCCCAAAAATCGAATCTAAGGTTTTACTCACGTTTCTATTTTGCGATTAACTACTTGAAAAATAGGCTACATTTGCCGAACAGACTGATATGCTGTTAGTGTTGGGCTTTTTGCAGTGGCAATTGTCGGGAGAGCGTGAGGGTTTACGCAGAAAGGTTCCCAATCGGATTGACATGATCATGCCTGAATCTACTTGAACTCTAAGCAGATAATGCGCCTTTATAAATATTTTAATTTTTTCTGATCGAACTAATAACATTAGCGCAATTTAACAAGAGAAAAAGTCTTCAAATTGTTCGTTTTATTTGTCAAATTATTTTGGTTTCGTATCGTTGACGGTTGGTAAAATATTATCATTTATTTGATATTGCCCGTATGACGACTTTTCTGGCACCAGAATTTGTCACATTACATAAAAACATATTCGGAAGCAGACAACCAGCATACGAAAGCGGAACAAAAGTTATTCTCAATATACACAATATTTTTGGAAAGTTTGACGCCTCTGGTGCCCTTAAAGTGCACCACTTTTGGTTATAGGTAAATTGGTGTCAAACAATCTATTTTGAAACCAGAGAACCTCTGGTAAGAAATGTAATTAAAGTTCAGAGTTAGTATGATTAAATTTTCTTTGTGACATTTCATTTAAAAAAATAATTTTTTGAAGTAATAAAATTTCTTAAGAAAATAAGGAAATATATGTCATGCTTCTTTGTTGTTAGATTGTAAAACAATTTTCAAAATAATTAATAAATAAAAGTATAATTTCTTAAATATGTAGTTGTTATGATGCAAGTGTGTGTAAATGAAAACTTTCGTGCACGTGTTGCGGAGAGATGCATAAAATCCTTTCACACATGTGCTTCATACAAGATTTCGTGCGGTTTCATTTTTTTTTATTTCGAATGTTGCTAGGTACATACGATTTAATTATTTACGCACGATTTATTTAAAGTAGGCTTTCGCACACAATTGTTTAGCAATAATTAATAGGCTAATTATAGGTTAGACAAAGTTTAAAAAATAAAATTATAATTTAATATCAGGTTGACACAAAAAGACAGTAGATAATATTTACAATATATGTATATCTCCGTTTGCATTAAACAGGTATGAATTCATGATGAAAGTGTCGATCTTCTTACACATTCACAAACTAATATTTTGTTAAGTAACACAGTGATACACGAAACTATAATCAACAAATATTTTGAATTGTGTACTTGTGTCAGTATGTCAGGTCATTCAGAGTGCGTTGAGCATAAATAAATTTAGTAAAAATTGTTTATTGTTGTTTTACGAAGGTCGCTTACAATAACTATCTGCAAAACAAAATATTTTGAAAGTTATACAATTATTATTCTACAATAAAATTTCACAAACTAAATTAACCTGACGACCTAAACCATAAGACTAGATTCCACTTGTCTCTAAATATTTGTGTTACCAAAAATACCTGTGAACGAAAGCACTTCAAAGAAGTAAATACAGTAGCAGTTTCCGGTAAGCGTGTGCAAAATTGCCATTGCTTGAATGAATAAATAAATTGTAATAATTGGAACTGTGAATAAATAGTCAGTAATTAGAAAGAGCTTCAACTTTAATAAAGTAAATTGTATGTAGGTTTAATAGATTAATGTCTTAATCAAATTAATTATGACAGAATAAGTTTACGCTACGTAAATTTAGTATCTAATGCTACCAGCACGCCGATTTCATTAAAACAATAAGCAATTTATTATACTGCCTTTGGGTGACTAATATTCTAATTCTTTAATCGAATAAGAATTATATTGTAAGCAGTAAATTTCATTAAGATTACAAATATTATAAAATATCTATCTAAAAATTATGCCAGAACTGTAAAAACAATTCGTCAATATTCTATCTCGCACAAATTTTCAATACCTTCGTCATAATATGATTAACATTTACAGTAATAATAATAAATTTCTTAGAAATGCTTCTAGTTAATAAAAAGTAATTGAATTTGACTTTCGCTAAAAACGCTTTCTGATATTCTAAGGCTTATGCTAAAAAGTTAAATCCATCAACTCTTAGATTAGCTTCTTAATTCTATCCTTCTAAGATCTTGAGAATAATTAAGGCTTTAATTAATATGCAAGAAAGTTTACAAATTGGCTCTAGAAACTCAACCTTTTTGTATACATACATTACTTTATTTAGCATCATCATGTATCAAAGTGTACGGTATCGCACGATGCACAGAAATAAAATAAAACAGTAATGACACTCTCTTATCAGAAGTTTATGCCAACGAATAAAGGATAGATGTTTTCAATAAGTGAATTCTTACTTCATGATGGCACGACATTTCCGACATGTTTGCACGATGTCGCTTGTCGACTAACGTATTCGTGGGCAGAGCGGAACGAGATGGTAGAAAGGACAAATGTTGGTTATTGATACTGTCATTTACCAAATGTACATTTGATCAGATAGAATACTGAAACCCCCATAATAAGAGGAATTCTTCACCAGTATACGCCAGAGTGGATAGTCACGCAAATGACTGCAAATTTAACTTCTTTTCTCTTCATCTGATCTCTAGTATAACGTTTAAATAATTCATGTTATATATAAGTACAACTAAGAAATATTGCTACAATCTAAACGATTACTTACAAGGACGTAGATAATATAGTAATAAGCAAAACATGTACATTACAAGTGAGTTCAAATATGTACTTGTAGTAAGTATGATAAATAATCGACGAAGATATTACTTTCGAGTATTGTTTACGACCTAGTCATGTTTTACTTCGAAAATGACAAATGCGTTTGGAATACGAAATCTTTTGCAAAGAAGAAATGAGAAATATTTTAACTATTTTGCATCACCATCCAAGCAATTATTCAAATTTACTTTTACACTACTAGTCGCACCAACCAAGTTCGTTTGACATCATATGACCTGCTAAAATAATATATCTTCACCAGTATACATATTAACAATTTTCATAATAAACTTACCTGTCAAATAATAAACATAAGTGTATAATATACTATTTTTAATGCATCTCTTCGCCGAGAAAAGAAAATGAAATTACAGATATTCTGATAACAAATAATAATATTATAATAATAGTAATAACAAAAAAAAAATACTGATTTCAATCTGTATTAAAAATAAATTAAATGTAATCGATGGCAATTACTCAGGATAATAAAAAAGGAATAATCAAAGAGCTAACAGTTATTCTTTATATTCGATATGCCGACAATTATCAATCTAATAATTACTTAATTTATTAAATTTAAATAATCGTTTTAGTAACGAAAAATTAAGAAAAATAAAGAATGACAGAAGTCTCAAAATTTGAACTCAAACCTAAGTTAATTATTTTATTATTTATTGTAATTATAAAGAAACGCCTAAAATTTTTTTGTTAACTTATTTGCATATTGTGTGCATGTTTTAAGTCAAAATTGTTGCAAATTGATGAAAGATGGGCTTAACTGTTTCTGTTCGATGAACAGATAATAAGGAAGAATTGTTAACAGTAAAAAAATAATTCAATAAATAATATGAAGAAATTATAATAAATGAATTGTACATAAAGATACACACCAAACAAAACAAACCTTACCCATATAATATATTGAATCTGGCAACAATGTTTTAGTTACATTAAACTATGTTGGTAGAATAAAAATAGTTGTTAGTTATGAAAAACTATTCTATCATTAAATGTTGTTTAACAAAGTATACTTACATTATTATAACAACCATCCCAAGATACAACAATTTTGCGACGAGTAAATTAAATAAAAATCGAAAAATTAAGTGCGACATTTTAAACTTAGATACAATATTTTTTATTTGCTTAACCAGAATTTAACCTCAATTAGTCAACGTTTTTGTGTATTCAATTTTTTAAAACCAACATGAGTGAGAGGATACTACTGAATATGGTACAAAGTAGTGATTACTGGTAATATTGCGACTATTAAAACATTCAAAGTAGAGATGATTCGCAAAATTTTTATGAAAAGATTAAAACAATATTTCAATAATCAAATTGATGCAGAGAGACAGCTTTCAGTTTTTATTAAGTTTGTTGGAAGAAGGGCATATAGAATAGCAAAAATATATGTGATCGGATTTGCCGAGGCAAAGAAACTTTTAAGGAATTATTGGGTAACCACTTCCAACCGCAAGTAGCAGTTTATAGAAGAAGAATACTGTTCGACAATTTAAAGCAGACTTCTGAAACTATTAACGAATGCTTTGTGAAGATTAAAAACGTTGCGGCAAAATGTGAGGTTTAAGGAGCTGCAATTGATGGATCGAGTAAAGGATAAATTTATAGTAGGACTTAAACCAGGTCCTATATTAGATCGTCTTTGTAAGGAACCCGTGTCCAAAAGACCTGAACAGTATAGTTGATATTGCATTAAACGGAACCAATCTTGAAGTAATCACAGAACTATGGAAGTATAGGTAAAACTAGATTGCAAGAAGTTTTCTAGAGTTGCAAAGCAGCGTAAGCCAAAGGAGCCGACTAAAGCAGTAGTTTATTATGTTTTTCATTGTAATAAAGAAAACCATTCCTTCTCTAGATGTAAGTTGTAAGTGTAAGGAGTAAAGGCAGGAGCACATAATTGGCCTTGTAAGGTAAACGTCAAACAAAATAATTTGTTAGATTTAAAATCTGATGTTGTGGAAATGTTTGATATTAATTTTTCCTAATTATAGTTACGAGCCCACATTTATCTAAACGTATTTATAAATGGAGTGCCATTGCAGATGAATTGGACACTGGAGCAGGTATATCATGTATTCCTTTATCTTTGAATGAAGTGATATTTTCAGAGAGAAAATCTGTAAAACCAAACAAACCACCTGAAGTTACTTTTGGTCGCATCAACTGAATTTACAAATTAAATAATAATCCTTAAAAAATGGGCGAGGGGTTAGAACGAGTAGGAGTTTTCTTCAGTTTCAGATTCTGCGTCATTTAAGGATGACATTCCTAGAAGACTGATGTATAGCCTTTATCGAATCTAAAATTTACTTGATAAGCCAGGGAAATGATACCTTTAGAAAAAGTAAAATAGTTGAAGGAATTAATCTTCCACTATCAAGAGCAATTAGTAGTTATAGAAAAAATACCGCTATGTTGGCAATCTGCAATGTTGGCGGAAAAGCCGTACCTTCACTAGTATTTAAGAGTCGATATGTAGGGTCAGTTGCTGGGTTGAGCAGAAAAAAAAATGTTCACATACTTTTATCTGTCACTAAGAACGCCTAGATAGCTACTGAAGTTTTTCGGAATTATTGTAGGCAATGACCGTCCTGTATTAATTATATACAGAGGTATCTCAGCACCTCTTGGACCAAAATTTGTATATATCCTAGTTGAAACCAAACTAAACACTTTGGTATAAGGAACCTATGGCCGGAAATGAATAATTCAGGTTTTATTTCTAAAGAACGTATTTTGCAGGATCAAATGGTCGAAAATTCGTAGTCCGCTACTTTCATTTTCATGATAACGACAACTGAAGACGCTAATTAGCTAGCACAACAACGGAAAACTGCCTGGCGCTAGCTGGCCTGTTCAGTTGTCACGATATTTTTTGTTTACAGTTCATGTCTGAGCTACTACTATGCGTTTAATGCCATAAGTTCTTATTTCAAAATGTTCATATGGCCAATTTTGACCCAAGAAGTTCAAATTTACCTTGTACACTGACGGTCATAGATTACATATTGATGTTTCTTTACTACAAGTGTTGATAAAGACAAATAACAATACTGAAATTACCGCTTCATTCCACGCACTGGTTACGATCCTTTATTTAGTATTTTTTAAATTATGTATTAAATCGAATTAGGATGAAAAATTAATTGTGGCAAAGACAACATCAGGTATAAGATTACCGAAAATATTTTTGTTTGTGTCAAACCTGGAAGGAAGTTAGTCTGGAAGTAAACTAAAATAGTTTTTGAAAAGCTGAAATTTTTTGGCCTTCTTAAAGAAAAATATTTATGATGGGGATACAGAAGCGGGATCATACAATATTTAATGCAAACATAAAGAAACTCGTTTCACAAGAGAGAAAAGTAACATTCAAAAGAACTGTTGCTAATAACGGCCAGCCTCAATTAAAACAAACTAGAGTTACAATGGGTTCTGAAGTTACTACTTCCGCCCAAGTACGTCAAAGACTTGAAGAAAAGCATAAGAGAAGCAAAGCTAAGAAGAATAACTATTATGAAAGAAATTCACCGTCTAAGTTCTTGAATTTTATAGAACTCCGACGACGATGATGAATTTCTACAGAAGAAAAGCGATTTAGGAAACAATTCTGTTACGTGGAATAGGGAACATGGGTCCTGGTGAAATATATAAGTTTCAAAAAAGCATTAAACATTACAACGAGTAAATTATAGGCAAACTGACAATGCCTAGAAGGTTAAGCTTTACAAAATCTTTGTTTGGCCGAATGCGGAAGACAAATAAAAGTTTGTTTCGAAGATATTATGGAGCTGTTTTTAACTCACTTTAATTAATTTTGGTTGTTGTTTTGTTAAAACGTATAATAAATCCTACTTCACATACAAGTTCCTTTGGTATTTTGTGTATGGTTCTAGATTTTACACTTTACATATCAGGAAACAAACAATCCAAAAATACATTTACGTTTACCCTTATAATTTATTAAACATTAAGTTAAGAATTAAAAAAAACATCCTCTACTTCTTTGAGGGATGGGAGTCCACTAGGGGTTTGGGTTCATGTAGTGGACATTCTATTTTACCATACGTCCGACAGGGGACGGGCTTTCAAATAGTCTTTATTAAAATAGAAATAGACGTATTTGAGACATTCTGTATTTTGAGCGTTGATTTAGTGGAATAAAATACTCCCTCCAACCCGAAAAATATGGTATACCTAAGTAGCACAAAACATTATATATATATATAAATGGTAATCAACAATATTAATAAAATATTTAAATGCGAGCATTCTAAAACATTTGTAAAAAGTATTGTCAGTAGATATTTGAACGATATTTGAGTGGTAACAATGTTAAAAAAAATATGTTAATAAAAAACATTTCCTAATAACGTTTTTTGTACATTTTCAAACTCTATTTATATCTAATGATTTTGTGGTAACACTTACCACGCCACAACAAAATTAGTGACACTGGTGAAGATGAGGACTTGTCTGTGAATGAAATTCCCACTGAACTTCTGCAGGATGCAAAGGCAGTATTTGAAAATTTAAGTACCAGCAGAATCTAAAGTGATTTACAGAAAAAATCGTACTAAAAGGCTAGTTTTGTGCACAGAAAGAAAAAAGAAATTTCGAAAGTTAAACTGATATACTTGGAACAAATATGAAGGCAGGTAGACCCATCTACGCTTTGGTACATATTTTTGAAGTGGAAAACCACGTTAATAATGTAAAAAAATAATAAGGTTTTGAAAAATAAAAAAACAGAACATCAAACGTTGAGAAGTTCTCCAATGAAGCAGATTGGTATATTATTTGATCAAAATTATATTTTATATATGTTTTGTAGATCGTACTAATTTTTAGAAGTCTATGGTGCTTACCGTAGACCAAAAATTGATCAACTGGACAATTGACGATGTCGAAAACGGGTCGTATAAATGTAGTGGACAGAAAAGGACCATATAAATCACACTTTTTATCGTTTTCAAGTTAAAGAAGATTGAGAAAATACAGAAGATGACACGTTCTAGAGACCACTCACATACTAAAAGCAGTAGGCTTTTCTGGAATATAAGTAAATAAGTATAATGGTAAATGTATAAATCGGCATGGAAATGAATAAAATTGTTTGATTACTGCATTTCTTCAAAAAGGGTGATCCTAAGAAGTATACGGTAACTTCAGAAGAACGTCAACAACTGTTTTGACAAATGCTGGTGGAGATTATTAGCGACATGGAGATGGAAGTCGGGTGGAAAGATACGTTAAAGAAAAGTCTAAATATTAAAATTAAAAATTTCAATCAAAATATTGACAACTGAAGATACCATCCATATCTAAGGTTAAAACTTTCTTCCTTCAACAACGTCTTAGATCATTTTCAGCGAACTGAGGCAGAGGTGGCCAGGAATGAATTAGGAATAACAGTTCCTAGTTGTTCTTTATTTTTTCTTTTGTATTGCTTTATGTTTCAGTATAAAATAGTTATTTGTGTAAAGCCAAAAGTGTAACTTTCTTGATCGAGTTTGAAATCATGACCAAAGACCACAAATTAATCAAGGACGAAATAATAGTTTTTTGGCACTAGATGCATACATTTTTACTAATATTTATTACACATAAAACTCATTGGAAAATTATTATTAAGGATTTATTTCCAATGACCCAGTAACTAAGAAAAAATAAATTAGCCGTTATGTTATTTAAGTCATCAAAATATCAATAGATAGCGTCAATTTAGAGCGGCCAATAATGATAATATTATCGATTTGTACTTCACGTAGTAAATATTTACAAACCTCAAAATACCTTGGCCAGAAACTTTTAATGTCGTTTTTCCTCATCCATGCGTATATTTGGTGACTTTGTTATTACGGCATTATGGGGCTACAAAAGACAACGATATCAATGGAATAACGTTACAAACATGGATGGAATTTCGAAACATACACATTTAGTATACGATCAAAAGACAACAAAACGTTTCTCCGGTCGATGGCAAAACGATTACAGCCCGGACACTGTGTTTGATATCAATGGATCGTGGCATGGTTCCATTACCAATAACACGTATGGTATTGACATTTTCAAGAAGTCAGCATGAACCTTGTAATACAAATCTTTGGAAAACAAGATGGAATTTTCAAAAAGCTAATTGGATACACCATAGAACATCTCTAGGTGTATTCTTAGATGAATACCACCGGTTCCTGATAATTATTTTAGGTTCGTAGGTGATGTTAAATGTGCAGCAAAAATCAATTCACGTGGTTTTCGAAAGAATATGTCCCATGTTGATGAGTGAAAAAACAGATTGTACAAATCATATCTAGAAAATCCAAATAAAAAATGGGAATGCTGTACTGTCATCTCTAAATAATGGAAGAAAAGAAATGGAATTCATTAATGGAAAACATGGATTTCGTACATTCAAGTCGTAAGCTAGGCACATTTAAATAAATTAGACGATAGGTTTTACGACACCTAGTGTCGACTCGTAGAAAACGATCACGTACGCAAAGGTAAGCAAAGTTTGCTTAAATAAATTAGGTTCTACAAATCAAACTGCTGAAACAAATGACAAAAATTTCTCAAATTCTGTAGCTACTCAGTTTGGTTAATGTTTCAAACTCAGTAAAGTGGACAAATCGAAATTATCACAATGATGAAAAAAAAGTGTCTACAAAAGAAAAAAAAAAATCTACTATATCAGAAGATATATCAGACTTTTACTGTCGAAGAGCTGGAAACATGCGTTAAAAAAGACCGAATCAAAGAAAGCTGCTGGGTTTGATGGAATACATCCAGAATTTCTGAAAAATTTTGAGCTACTTATGTTTCTCGATGATGTTTATAATACAGATAAGTCACCAACAGATTTAAAGAAATCTAAAGTTGTGGCAATTTTAAAGAAAATAAATCTCCTACAGACCCAACTTCTTATCGTCAATAAGTTTGTTAAGTGTAATTTATAAGGTTTTAGAAAGATTAATTTGTCAAAAGATTAATCCGGAAGAGAAATTACCAATTGAACAAAGGATTTCGATGCGGTAGAAGTTGTTGTGATCAAGTATTAGCATTAACAACGCATATCAAAGCTGGATTTCAGAAGAAACTTAAAACTGGAGTTGTCTTTTAGATTTAACTGCTGCTAATGATACCGTGTAGAAAGAAGGTTTACTTTTAAATTGTATAAAAGGTTATTCTCTGTTCCAAAATTATTTCTTTTGTTGAAAATATGTTGTCTAATCGAAGTTAAGAGTTTTTATTTGGAGATAAAAGCAGTAAATTTAGATTTTTAAATAATGGTCTTCCACGAGGATCAGTTCTTGCACCTATTCTTTTAATATATATATTTGATCTTCCTTCTTTACAATGTCGAAAATTCATCCTACGCCGATGATATGGCAATTTTATTTCAACATTAGATTTTCGAAATTGAAAGAAAACTATCTGATGATTTGTGTATTATGGAAAAGTATTTCAAAATGGCGATTATGCTACAATCTTAAAGGAAGAGGTTCTTGTTTTCATTTAAGCAACAGAAAAAAAGTAGAAAACTTAATGTTATGTTTAATAATACAAAGCTAAACCATAATTTTAGCAGTTTATCTGGGAAGTAACTAGATACGTTTTTAATTTACAAGATCATTTAGAAAAAGTCAAACAAAAATGAAAACAAGAAATAATATCATTCAAAAATTAGTTAGAACAACTTTAGAGGGAGCAGATGTAAAAGACACTTCGTAAACTGTATGGACATTAGTTTATTCTACAGCAAGAATATTATGCTCCTGTCTGGTTGAATAGTTGTGATACAAAAAAATAGATGCCCACTTGAATTGCACTATGCGTATAATTAGTGGAACTTAACAAAAACTTGCAATTTGGAATGACATTGAGAACCCTCACTCTAAAGACTTAAATCTCGAAATCCTATATAGTTTAGAAGACTACTTAAGTACGGCTTTTTCCAAAGTTGAAAAGTGGAAAAATTATGGTCTGGAGTTAATGTTTTTCAATAACATCTCATTGATGATCAACAATAGAAGTCGGGCTTTGATCAAAGAAAAATTTGGTCAAAAGTAAATCGCATAAGAACAGGCCATTCAAATTCAACTCTACGTTGTTTTAAATAGGTGCGATTTCTAATCAGAATTGTGACTGTGGGGAAACAAACCAAAGACCGTTACACATATTGTAGAGGATTGTCAATTAACAAATTTTAAGGAGGTTTCCAAACATTCATAATTTAACAGATGAAGGTATGTATGGCTCACGAATCTGAAGGACATCTAAAAGTTCAGCAATGTTTGTATTCTCAGTACTGATTATCTGTTTTTCATTATTTTGTTTGCCATTTCACTTTAACCTACTATTTTTCGTCATTGTCGTGAAAGGCGCTTGGACAGTTCATTATATGTCGTCATGCAACAGCTGTGCTGTTATATTTTATGTTCTTATTTACCTTCTGTAATAATTAATATATTAAGGTGGGTAAGAGGTTGACATGTTTAGGTTTAGTGGTTTTCCTAATCCTAAACTTTGACTTAAAATGCTTTGCCAAGACGAACCAATCCTACTGCACACGGTTTCGTCACCACACTATACAGGTTTATACTGATCTTCTGGGGCACCATACATAACACTTACATCACAATACAATATTTAAAATGTACCATACAGACAAACGAATGATAAGCTGCCCAGAAAATACATTTTTTCGGCCGCTTTCCAGTACTAAAATTCACTTTTTGTTAGGGTCGCCTAAAATTTTTTAAGATCATGTGCGTGAAGTCATAATGGCACTTGTAGTAAATATACATTAATAGGTACTTTATTTTGGTTTGCAATTTATAAATGAAACAAAAACAAGAAATTTTTGTATATTTCTGATCCAACAAAGTCACATTTTGCTTTGTAGTTTGCATATCCTAATAATAAAAATTTTAAATTAATAAAATTTTCTTAAACTTTTAAATTGCAACACATCATAAAAATTAACATTGAAATTAGAAACCTTCGTTATATATTTCACATTCTTCTTGGTCCGCAATCATTAAGTGCATTGTATACCGTCTTAAAACTGTTAGCACATCGATAATAAAAATAACTTTGCTTCATACAAATTGGTAACAATACACTTTTCAAGCAGTTTGCAATATTCATGTTAATCTATCTGCACAAAACCGTAACTTCTCAGTACCACAAGAATTCATCTAATCGATTACATTTCACATAAAAACAGCCCCATCATTTATTATTAACATGATCAGTTAAAAAAAATGTGAAACTTATTTATAAATCTATCCTTCATGAATATTATATCGTGTACAATAAATTGCGATAATGTAATAAGAACAAAAATTTTAGCAAGTCATGAAAAAACAATTTTAGAGATCAATTTAAAAAACATTTTAAAGATCAAGAAAGACACTGAATTATGAACAAATAAGCTCAATTGTACAACGATTTATAAATCAGGTTTGTAATTACTTAATACATGAACTTGAAATATAATTGCGTCTTAATACGAAATTAATGTTGACGTTAGTCAGCGATATTGCGTTCGAAAGTATGTAAAACAGTAAACTCTTATCGTTGCTGAAACAATTAATTGCAATTTATTTCCCTCCGGATAGACTTATTTCAATAACGTTATAAAAATAATTTCAAGCAATTATTATTTTGTTTCTTCCTTACTAGATACAATCATTGTTAAGAGTATAATATAATAAGTATTCAGCATGAATCCGTTTGTTGAAAAATAAAATGTGAGCGGCATTATGTGACAATGTGAATGAATCGAATTTGCATTAATTAATGTTTACCAAACATGTATGTAATTTTTCAGTAATGCATATCTGTGGGACGTGGCTGGAGGAAATTGCTACAATGCAACTGCATTGCAGCGTACAAAAAGTATGTATTGTGTATTAAATACAAGTAATTCTCTATTATGATCATCTGTATATATCAACACGAACATAATAAATCATAACGTAATGAACGGTAAAAGGTAATATTATAGCAACAAAGTGCTCCAGTAATTGTTCTTCCTCATGAATATAATTACGCTCTTAATGTAAAATTATTTAATGTATAACAATTTTTCGTTCGATTAAATGTTTATAAGTTTTTTCGTACGAATAGTAAAATAAAATATTAACTGTGCTTTCTATTTTCAATTTTAACAATTAAGGCAATACATTTATAAGATAAAGTATTACCATTTAGACCATCGAAAATTAAGTAAGATGCAAGACGAGAACCCATTAATACCACAGATCCGTTACCACATTTCCTATTTAAACCAGTTTTCATCAAAGCTATGAAATCATTATTATTAATTATAACTTGGAATTCTATAAAACTGCATACATAACACGGTTTTTTGTAAATGTCGGAACGCCGACTATCTAATATGAGGATTTTGTTGTTACTAAATCATTTTTGTATATTTTTATAATTTAATTTATACATGCAACAAAACTTTTTCATTTTATAATCATTTCTAAATAAATAACACTTCAATAATAAGCTTATATCATAACATTATATCTTTTCTGAAATAGATGTTTCATGTTAAATAACACAAAAAAAAATTAAATTAGACATATTTTTATCTCTTGACTTTGCATAGCACCACATTGAGATGGGGCACTACCAACGAATTATTCAGTAGCATTAAAACGACAAATAATGTTAGAAATCTTAAGGCATATACAGGGTTTTAAACTTAAGTCGGCACTTTTGCTAACTTTGTTATTAATATTAGAGCTACAGGGTCAGTTAAATAGGCAAACTAGTAGCATTTGTTTCTCTCATCACTGGTGTAAACAGAATAAAATCAAACATCGCGTTCGCAGTTATGATCAAGTGTTCCATTTTTTCAAATGGGACACCCTGTATACAATATTCTCCAATCGATAGAAAATTGAATACTGAACAAAAAGTATCCCATTATTTTTTATCCTAAAGTCAAAAATGACAGAGCTATTGATGATTTTCCAAATAAGTTAAGGTGGCTGTGTTAGTTATAACTTTGCCTTACCATAAAGTAAGCCAGACCCGTGGGTGGTTGAGTAGTAATGCCAAAAACGTAGTCAAATTTAGTAGTCGGAAAACCGTTGGTGGAGGCGGTTTAAATCTTGTTCAAGGCAGACACTTAAAAATTATTTCGTGATGGAGATTAACGCATACAAAATATGCGGTGGCTATATCCAAGAAGTGGTAAATGAAATGAAAAAGAGGAATATCCATGAACGAAACGATATGGTTTATTTTAATTTATTCTGTGAACATTAAAGAAAATTCCATTAGATGCTTAAAAACGTCACCGTCTTGGTCCAAGCATTTTTGAGCCGCCTGTAAACGCATTTAGTTGCTGTAAACTGTTTACCAGTGAAACTTCAATTTGAGATTTTAATCACAGTGAAATTTATGCAGCAAACTATTGCAGTTTATAAATCACAGCCACTTTAAACTTATTTGAAAAATCATCAATAGCTTAGTGAGTAGTACAGAATGATCCAAAAACACGTATATACCATATCAAATCCTTCAAAAAATCTTTTGCGCAAAAATATGTGCAAAATAAATTCTATAATTTGAGGCTGTAACTGCACCCTGAGCGATTACGTCAGAATCTTTATCGGCGCAGCTGCGAAACTTAGGTTTTCAAAAAATGTCATTTGACTTTGATTGTTTATTATTGCAAACTCCCAAATTAAACAAATTTAATTAGTAAATAACGAGGGTCCAAATAAAAACGAGTTTTTCTACATAATAAATGGTGGTTGTTCTTTAAGAATTTATATTTAATTTTAAAGACTATTTTGGACGTTATCACAATAGTTCGTTTTTCAATTTTTTTGTAAACATTCCTATTGTACGATAAAAATAATGTATGTTCTTTAACATATCCTATACCTATTTACTTCCGTTTCAGAGATAAATCGATTTTACCTGATTTGCAGGCTCTCAAGAAATATAACAACTTCAAGATAAGTAAGAATAAGCAACTTTGACTTACACCACCTTACTAAGAAGCGTTCAACATCCTTTTTTACAATATTTACTATTATGTTATGATGTACAGGATGTTTTTAATGCTACCTCATAACACTAACGAATCAAAACTTAAATAACTATAGGAAACGTATATGTCACAGTTAACTTACATTCCAGTAATCGCAAATTGTTAAACTACCAAATTTTAAAATATCTCGAGCTATTAGAGCTGGGGTTGGCCAACCTACTGCCCGACTAAAGGTAATTAGTTTCAGCTTCCAGCATTCAAAAATGCAGGGTGATCCATTTAAGTTATTGTATTTAAGTTTTAAGTCGTTGGTATTTATGCGGTAGTAGTAAAAACACACTGTACATCATAACGCCAATAGTAAATATTACAAAAGGATGTTGAAAGCTCTTATTGTTAGTAAAGTGGTGTAAAAATAAAATTGCTTGTTCTTATTCATCATGAACCTGTGTATATTTTTGGAGGTCTACAATTATCGTACAATTCAAAAATGAAAATAAATACATGATGATCCGTAAATAACTTAACTTTGATAATGGTACGTGTCTCTGGGTACCACATGTAAAATCCAAAATATTTTTTAAAATGTGGTCTCGAATACTTGGATATACAGTGAATTCAAAAGTACGCACTATGTGGAGGCTTTATTATTAATTATACCGTAGATATGACCTAGGGTTAATTTTTTTAGCGTGGTTTATAACCAAAATAACAATCATTCACTTGGAGTTCTTGGTACATGTCAAATTTGACATGTTAATAATGAAATATTCAAAAATGGTGTTTTTTTTGTATAGATATCAGAAATAGTTATTAAGAAAAGTTGTGTGAAAACAAAGAACTGCTTTAATGTTTAAACAATAAAGGAGTATTTTTAGCGTGTACCAGTACATTTTTGTTCTCAACGATAGCAAGAAATTTACATTAAAATCTACAATCTACGGAAGTTATGATGGACTTCTCAATATTACACTCCATCTGATACAGAGTGATGAAAATGGGACATAGCGAAACCTGACCAAAACATAAGGATTGGACCAAACATGCTTTATACCAATATCGCGTGTATCAAGCATGATGTTGCATATTTAAAATAAAATAAGGATCTTTTTACTAATTTGTGACTCACCACTTTGGTATATCGGCTCATGTTGGCACCCTATAAAAACTAAGTGTATAATTTGGTGGTAATCGTATGCAAAAACAAAAAGTTGTTAAAAGGAATTTCAAAATAAAATATACAAAATAAAAAAAACCTAAGTAAAAATGGAAAATGAATGTGACAAAATGACAAATAATTAGTAGTTCTGCAAATCACTAAAAAGTATTTGGGTTCTTCAAAAAAATCTAATTTTAATTATCTCCAAGGAACAGCAAAATTACAAGTTAAAATAATATCTGTAAATTAAATTGTGCAATAGAAAACCATATGTATGTATTGACCAATTTTAAATATTTATATCACCAAACTTGTAGTGTAAACAATACTCATTTTAAAATCTTTGAAAAAAAACTTGAGTGTCAATACGAAAAAAACTACACCAATACCAGAAATGGATCAAATTTCTTGTCAAAAATTTTTTACAGTTTTACCGCTGAGTTATCTTCAGAAGTTTAAATTCAAACGAACACTCGCGTTTCTCACGTTTCTGGACATATGACCATTTTCATTGTGTAAGTACGAGTAACAACTTACTTACATTAACTAAATAAAATATTCATTTTATTTGATTCAAATAAAAAGTATGTATGTGTAATTTAATTTTACACAACCTATATTTTAATCCCATAAGTAATTACCAGACATATAACAATCTCCTGAGACTAGTGTGACAATATCTATTATCAATTACAAAAGTTCAGAAAATAGTTGTTGGAAATTCTATTGTCTACAGCCTTTGTTTGAACCATTTTTTTCTAAAACATAATTAATCTGCGTTGGAATCTTTAGGTTGGATCATTTCCGAGTTTTTAAAAAATGTAAATGAAAAGCAAAAAATGTATCTTTATTGATTATTATGTAATAAGATTTTTCAAAAACTCGGGAATGATGATAACTTTAAAAATTCCAACATAAATTTAACTTTAAACCAGTTTTTATCAAAAAACAGCTGCTTTTAACATTAAATACTAAAGTACCTTTTGTATGTAAAAAATTGAATGAAATAGGTGTGCCTAGTCAAAGTGACGCACAATGCGACACAAAAGGTATGGTTTGTCACTCAGTAAGCACAAATTAATTGACACCCGATTGGTTATTTTCTTTTATTTGTGCTATGTGTCTAAACTTACTGAATTTAAGTTTAAACTTTAAGACCGATACAGAAAAGTCAAGCGTGAAGATTTTATAGCCCAATAAAACACTTTATTTTTATGGAAAACAATTATTTGTTACACGTATTTTTTGCAGTAGAAGTCTTGTGTAAGTTTTTCGTTAACTTGAATATGGTGATGAAAGAAAGTTTGCGAGGCTCTGCTTCTCTAAAAGGTGGGCAGCCGAATTCAAATAAAGGTAGTGAGATAACCTAAAGCTAAGGAATATCGAGAAGGTTGCTAAAGACTTAGAGATGAAAAAAGTTCTGCGCATTTGCTGAATGATCAAAGAGAATGCTGATGATTTTCAAAGGAATCTTTAGACCGATTCAATACGGATCCGAACGATTTCGTGTAGCGATTTTCCACCATAGATGAGACACGCATCCCACCTCTACACTCAGAAATAAAACAACAGTCCATGTAATTGAATTTGAGAAAGCCCATTGTTCAGCTTAAAAGAAAGTCAAGTCGATTAATTGATTACTTTCAAGAGTACAAACATTACAAGCAAATATTACTCAACGTACCAGCTGAATTCAAACGTGGTCGTACATCCCCAAGATGACCTACGTGAAGGACGGCCAAAAACCTTCAACAAAGTGCATGATATCGTGTTGGACGATAAGCGAGTGAAGGTGGGTAAGATAACTAAAGCTGTGAAATGACCAGGAGAAAACGTGCAACTTGCAGTTTGCTGAATACCGATCAAAAGAAATCTTTAGATCGATTTGCGTGGATCTAACCGATTTTGGGTAGCGATTTGCCACCATAGATGAGATCTGGATCGACTTCTACACGTCAGAAATAACACAGCAGTCCAAGCAGTGGCTAAAACGATGGTTCAGAGTCAAAGAAAGTGCGGTCAATTATTCATTACCTTGCCAAGCCAGGACAATTACAAGCGAAATTCCAAAGCGCTTTATGTACAACGCGTCGAATCAATGAAATTCAGAAGAGCGTAAATTAATATTTTCCAACCTTCTAAACTCACTTCCGACAAAAGTAGTGACGTAGAAAGAAAAGCTGGAATAAATAAGTCAAGAAAGATTATGTACAAAAATAAAATCATTTTAGCTAAAAGTTGTAGTCTCTTCCTTGAGCCGAGCACTTTTCACCTTACCTGTAAGAATAAATTGGTGAGAGCAATAAAACATTTCACCATGTCTATCTGATAAAACTTGAGACATTTTTACCTAAACGAAAAATATTATAAAATTTTGTAATAAAGCAATTTGGAAATTTTATAATAAAACATCCATTAACATACTAAATTCGAGCTGCCTACTAATACATACCATGTTTTCCATCACATTTCCTTATATTTTCCCACGCTGACATCATTTCCAATAATTTTTTTAATTTAAAAACTTTTGATTTGTTTGTGAGTACATAAACTCTGAAGTTTATACTTCCCCGACCAGTCCAAAATTCCTGACTTGTTGTAGAGAATTTTTAAGAAATTTTGCCGAATTCCCTCACCATTAGAAGCTATATTTACATTTCCATGACATTTCAGTTTTCCAAGTTTTCCAGAAAAATTAGGCATCCTGAATTCTGTAAAATATAAACCTTAAATTGAGAAGTCTGTTTAATTATTAAATTTCCTATTTTTACTGTAGTATAGTTAGAAACAAAAAATATCATGGAAATTAGTTAGAATTTTATAATATTTTTAGCTGACTTTCCTCTGTTCTAATTTTAATTTACAAATGCTAGTCACTATTAATATTTTTCAACTAAATATTTGGTAGCTAGTATGACAGAGTTTTACACTACATTCTTTTTTATGAAATATTATTAATACTGTCACTTTCTTTTCCTTAATAATAGAGAATGAGATTGCTGAAAGTACATTTTTCAAGAAAAGACAAAGTCAGCTTAAGAAATATATGTACTCTATTAAAACTATGAATAAAACATCTTTTTAATTTTAAAAATCTAGAACAGGCAGAAAACACATAACGTAATTGAAAACAGTTATTAAAAAAACATCTTAAAAATTCAATGTAGTGTATAGAAAATACGGTAAAACTAAAAACCGTAGGAATATTTTCTTTATTAATATCTGCGACAGGACACCTATTATTAAAGATGCATGTGTTAATAGCAAAAAATTAATTAATGCATTCTGTAAAATGATTAAATTTTATCAACATAAAGTATCCTAATAACTCGTTGCGTAACATTCAAAATATGAATTTAAGCGTATATCTGGTGTACCTATATCATAACTCATTAATAATCTTCAAGACAATTGAAGAATAAATTTCCAGTTGATATTTTAAGCACTTCCTTAAATAGAATCAGTATATTAAAATTATTAAATGGAAAACTAATTAAAACGAAGTGACTAGATGGCTCGTTTAAATGTCTCGTATAGAAATTGTACCTTTCCTTTAAAGGTATTTTTAAGTTAGACTATGTAATTCTAATTCTGTGAATAAAAACATAAGAATATGTGTTAAGGATGAAATAATTAATTAATTCTAAAACAGAAATAGTTCAAACTTAACATGTTCCATGCAGCAACAATGTTACAATCGTTCATAACTTAGCATAGAAAAGAAAATGCCTACCATATGGAAGATTAGGATGAGTAAAATTTTCTAAACGTCTTATTTTACGGTCTGGACTTGGTGCAACCGGTTGAACGAGCCTCATGTTAGTGCAAGACAATTAAACGGAGAGCGAACAAAATTGAAAAGACCAGTAATAAATATTTGAAGCATCCTCGATGTTTTATAAATTCATCAATTTACTGAACTGTGGAATTGTGAAAAAGTGTTCATTTATTATCATTGAAAAGTACGCTTTCTAGCATGAAATGCATTTTCAGTCCGTGTTCGTTTATGGATACCTTTTGTTACATTGGCATATAGTTTTGTATATGAGTGGATCATAAATGTGATAGACCTATAACTTTCAAACCTCCTCAGTCAGTATTTTGAGACAATATGGTGGCTTTTCAATTCAAGAAAATATTGAAAACGGTTCTGGAACAAGACGTTACTTGATAAAAAAGCATATTTGAACAAAGAAGTTCTTGTTAAAAGGAATCTCAACTTTGAATCAAGATGGAAACAGCTCTCTTGAATTTTAAAAAACCCATACATTTGTGACTTAAAAATTAATTGACATTACGTTCATTGAAATACTTAACTTAAGTTGTCTTTGAAAATTTTATTGGTAGTTCTTAGATTCAAATAAAGAATTACTAATTATTTCATGTTATTTATGTGAAAAACAACTTAAGACTAGCAGCTGACAACATTCTAAATAAATAAGTTACGAATTTATATAAAATCCTAACTCGCAATCTATAAAATCGTATTAAATCAATTGGTGCCACAAATAGTAGATTGTAGCTAACGAAGTAAAGAAGTGACGGTTTTCTAGTCAAGGCGAAAATAGACTGGTTAAATTAGAGAGATTTCGACGAGCTAGAAAACTTGCTACTCTTACGAGTTGAACATGCTATTTTTTGGCGTCCTTAATGAAACGTGGAAAACTTTAACAGAATTTTAACATAAATTGTTTTACTACTATCTTTAACATGGTTTCCTCTAGCAACAGTGAACCATAGCTACGCGTGACAACAAATTAAATAAAAAAGGGAATTACATCGGAAATGAATAATTCTGTCAACGGTAGAAACAATCAAGGGTACTATTTTTTCTTCTTTTCAATTTTAGTCAAAAATCTGAAGGCATACGTCATTGTGATCAACATATTCGATACTGAAGAGTACGTTGCAAATATATTAAATTAGGGATTAAACTTATACAGGGTGTCCAGAAACTCTCCGGACAAACGAAGACCGAGGCTTCCTCAAGATAATTCTAAGACAAATTGCTTAATTCATCTAGTCCGAAAATGCTTCCTAAGGAGCTTAGAGCTCTTTTGAAGATGGCGCATGGTAAAGTAAAAAATTGAAAGATTAAACTTCGCGAACTGACAACAATTTGACAATGAAAAACTTTGGTTTTACTTTAAGTTGGCAGTTCAGAAGCCAACTACTAGTGCAAAAAATAAAATTTAACTTTAATGACAAAAAAACAAAAATTTCAATTCCATTTTCTAGAATACGGTGTATCCTAATGACTTAAAGCAAGAGTACCTTTTAGTACTAGAATACCTGAAAATAAAATAATCTAGTATCACGAATGCTTAAAAGTTAAAGATAAAAAAGAGTTATGCGTTAGGAAATAACAGTTGACCTACCCAAAACGGACGCCTATGACCGGTACTGAAATTTGCAATTGATGGAATCGATTCATCTCTGAATGCTAACAAGCATAGCCAGTTTTGTTTTTTCTAAGTAGAAGCGTTCTGGAGGTATTATTTAAAAAAACTATTTACCTGGCGCCATCTTCAAAGGAAGCTCTAGCTCCCTTTAGGAAGCATTTTCGGACTAGGTGAATTGGGTTAAATTGTCTTAAAATTATCTGAGGAATATCCCATCTTCGTTTGTCCAGGAGGTTTCTGGACACCCTATAAAGGTTTAAATTATATAATGAATTGTCCAACAGGAAATAATAGTTGCTAAAATATTATTACACGCTTTTGCGTGTAATAAAAATTTTATTACATTCAATTAAAAATATATAGTAGCACTCATGTCTGGTTTCCAAATCCGAAACTGCAGTACATGTAGAACAAATTTTAGTTAGTAAAAAATTGTAACTTAAGTATAAAGGATTATGTAAAAATGTAAGATGCTAGTAGTTATTATTAACTACAAATAAAAGTTGCTATTATTATTATTTTGAAAATGTCAGAGAAAATTTCATCTAAATAATTACTAAATAAAATTCAAAAGTTTTTGTAAAATCTTCATAAATTCAATAATTTGAATGCTCATCATTTAATTTTGTGTCACCCTGTTTCAAAATCGTACTCAGTCAATTCTACTTATTGACTTGCATTCGATTTGTGAAAATATAAATCTAAGCTAATATATTTGTGAATAAAATTTCCAATGATAAAAAAAGTATGTTCGAACTTGAAAATATAAAATAGATGTTTCTAGTTTTGAAGAAAAAGAGAATGTGAAAGGAAATGTTGAAACAATGAAAGTGAAACACAAGCAAAATAAAAACACATTCTTTACTTGAGTAGATGATCTATTTTCTAATCAATTGTTTGATTTTAGTTTTCTCAAGTAATCTTAGTTTTTCCCAAATAATCTTAGGATATCATTTTAGTATTCTATAATCATGTTTTCAAGTAAACAACACCATGGCCATTATTAAAGCTTACCTGGCTTAATAAAGCCATTATATTTGCTTCAAGAATCACAAAAATTCTCCTAACAGAAGGTTCTAAATTACATGGAAAAACTAAAATCAGTAAATAATCGAATAAAGAGAGAATAAGATAAAAAAATGACCCAAGGTCATACATGCTATTAACATAGTTTTTAAAAACTTTATTTCGTGTTTTGATAGTAATTTTTCTGTAATAAATCTTGAAAATAAGGTTTGCCTATGTCTGTATCTTTAATTAATAAAAAGTGCTACTTTGAATTTGTGCATAAAAATTCTTATTTGTGTAACTAGTGCAAAAAAGTGCATATTTGTTGCCCGATGCATCCTGATTGCAACAAATATGTTTTTATGTACCCAACATTTTCTACGATCGAAAAAAAATTAAATAAAAAAATGCTTTGCACTAGTGCAAAAAAGAATACCTCATATTTTACTTTATGTACTAGTGCAAAAAGTGAAACTTTTTTAGTACAGTAATTACTGCAAAAAGTAGCATTAAAAAATCTTTATAATAACTTTGGCACCAAAGTAATACCTATAACAAGAATTTGTAAAACTAAAGCGTAACAATGTCGCTTTTCAAGTAATTAATATCTAGAAATGGATAAACCGCGTATGATTTGATAATAACACGAAACATCAAAAACTTTCAAATAAACGAAAATATTTACGAACAAGAGGAATCTGCGTTAATCCCATTTTGTATTAAAATATCAAAAAAAAAAATTAGAAGATCATTAAAAAAGTGACATGTAGATCCTCAGCGAAACGTGAGCATTGAATTTAATCCATTTGGTGATATCGAATGGCATCTTCGAGTCGCTCCGAAATGCTAAAACTACTCATCTGGAAAAAGGGTCACTCAATGGGTCTTCAAATTAAATGTTTCCACTTGTTGGATATAAACTAGCATGGCGAAGTGAAAAAGTTATCAAATGGTACAACATTTAACAAAAAAAAAAGAAAAAACAATAGAAACTGTGTAGGTCGTATGAAGAAATATAATCTAGTGGGTTCAAAAATTGAAATGTATACAAGAAATTATAAAAAATTAATTTTTAATTTATAGTGCAGTTTGTATTTAGTTTTGTTAATAGGTTTAGGTGAAATTCATTATAAAAATTAGTATTACATCTATTTATTGCTAGTGTATTGTTTTCTTTGTAAAATTGACTAACTAGTTTCCCCATAAAATAATACGTTGTTTAAATAACTAGTTTATGTGGTAAAACTATAATAATTAATTATAAAAATAGTGTTAGATATGAGTTATTGTTTAATTTATAAACCAAATTACGTAAAATAATAATGGGAGAATTGAAAAGTGTAATGGTTGTATGAGCAAGTCCTGCGTTCGAACTTCCACTACACTGATGAGCCTCAAATAAGGCGAAACACGTGAATATAGGTGCTGTTCGTAATTCTGCCAATTATCACTGGCTACTGTGTTTCATTCGGTTAGCAAGAATTTGATATATTGCCTTAGCTTTTGTAAAACAAAATTTTTGGCTAAATTAGTTAGAGCTTTTAAGATGAATTTGTGAGGAAAAACTAATTTAATAAATAATGTAACAATTTGAAAATAGTATTTTGTGGTGAAATTGAAGAATAAAAAGTTAACGATGTCAAATGATATTCAGTTTCAGATTTTGTTATAATTTAATTTAGCTATGTTTTGCATTAGTTGAGTGTTGTCTTTAATAGAATAATTTGGATGGAACTTAAATCAAATCTTTTGATATTGTGTATATTCCTTCTTAGTGGTGAATAATAAAGAACTAATACTCACTTGTTTTGTATAAACTGCCAAACATTTCGCCCCATCAAGCGAAAGTTTTATCAAGACTAATTTTATTTAGTCTAGCTATGTTAGTCAAACATTATACAAGATTTAGCCAAATAAAATTAGCATTGATAAACCCTCGCTTTATGGAGCGAAACGTCCTGGTTTTATACAAAACAAGGCTTCATTAGTTCTTTTATTATTCTTCACCTAGAAGGAATATACAAAATATCACTAAATTAATAAAGAACAATTTAGGACATTAACACATTGTAAAGCGATATTGGTGACATAACCGTAATTGTTGTATGGTTGAATTAAAATGAATTGTAAAATATTGAACAGATTTTGTGAGACGTCTCTCATTAAGCAGCGGTGTTTAAAAATAAGCTGGACTTAAAATTTCCAAAATGTCAAGCCTTGACTTTTTACTGAATTTAGTCATATTTTCTTTTGTAAGATCTGAACTTCAATGCATCCTTAGTGTCTAACTGCCTTTGGACAAATTGCAAAATTAATAATAAAATCGGAGATTACTTGAGTCTCTAAATTTTATTACTGAGATTAAATGCTGGTTAACTGGATGGCACTCATAAAGAACGTAACAAAGTACTACGAATAATAATAATTATAATTCTATACACAGGGTGTGTCTCGCATAAAATTTTACGTCTTCTATTATCAGGTTTGGTTTACTTGTCTCTAACCATTATTAGAAAAAAATTATTTCAGGCGTGCAGCAAAAATTTGAATTTACTGAAAAATTAATACTCCATTAAACATAAAGGGAGATAAGCGAAAACTTGATCAGAAATGTTGGATGGTAGTTTTGTCGATGAGCTGGCGTTTCCAAATGCGTAACTAAACCTTCGCCAATTTCTTTGACGTTTCCAACTCTTGTCGTTTATTGTTGCAGCGGTTAGACATGGTATTGGACTATGTTTTCCAGTATTAGGCATTTTTTAAAATTTATTTCTGAGGAGGTTCGGGAGTGACGGTGATTAAGAAAATTAAAATTGTCAAGGAATCATTTTTTAAAATTACAAGTGAATTTTTATATTTATAATCGATACAGGAATTTCATTACCTATCTACGGATGTATCATGTTCTTATACCTAAACTGAATGATTTTCGTGTTATCTGCTTTTTTTCTCTTTCTTTTCTTTCGTGTTTTTCTGCTTTCTGGATATGATATAGTAAATTAATAGTGTGCTTTTTAATCTGTTTTGCTGCCTGTCGTATGATACCTTCCAATCTGATTTGGCTAAAACAAGGTACAAAGCACACACTATTGGCTGCTACATCATCTACAAAAGTAGAAAAAAAGCAGATAAAACAGATATACGGGTGAATCACTACCAACGGGAGGAGAAGCAGAAATAATAGTTTTACAAGTTTTGTCATTTTGGTAACTTGCAGGTTGATAAATTCTACATTTTAAAATTATTTTGAAATATATAGTATCATCCCCCAAAAGTGTAGCGCATAAAAGTTATGTTTTTCTATGGAACACCCCATATTATTTTATTGCGTTTTTGATTGCTCGTAAAAAATAAGGTGTCACCCAATAATAAGGTTCCTATACCTAAATACAGAGCGTTCTAAGTTATGTCGACTTTTCTTAAAATATTGAGTATTAAAAAAATTTAATATCTTCTAATCCAACAAATCATAACAAATTTAGTCTTACGTCTAAATGATTGGATATTAGATTAATATTTGATTGGCGCCAAACTTAAAAACAACTTCTGCAAATTAATCTCAAAAAATTCACGCGTTTCAAGGTTATTTTAAAGAGGATTTTTAAAGAAGTATTTCGCTACTGAAAGTGGTCATTTTCATTTCAGGAACCAACCTGGATTCTATTGCTTTATTATAAATACATTAATCTTCTAATCAATGGGAAAGTACATAAATTAGAAAATTATATTCTTCTCGATAACAAAATTTTGAGTAAAATATTACATTGAACATTTATTAGAAAATGCCTCGCTGTTATATACATAAGTACTCAGATATGTATTTAGCAGAAACAGACAGATTAAAATTAGAAACTGCAACCCCTAAATAACTCTTGTTAAACCATACATTATATTCACAATCATCCGTAAATTATCGTAATAGTGATAGTAGTAAAATTGCATGTTTTAGCTAAATACTTAAGCTTTAATAAATTCACCGTATTATAAATGATACAGTATTAAAGGAGTATTGTAGTACTTCCCGCGATGCATTTTACGTATCTCGACAATATTATTTGCATGGGAAAAACTTTTTATATGATGCATACATACGTATAAGTTTTAATGTAACTTAATTTGCAAGATTGTATCTAAAATAACTGTTAAGTCTACTTCATTCTACAATTATTTTATTTACTACTTCTCACACAAGCAACCAAACAAGTAGACAGTATTAGAGTATTATGCTTCAAAACTTGAAATCAGGGACTTTATACAGTATTTACATTTATACGTATCATTTATACCATAACAAAACTATTTATTATAATAAAAATAAAATGGCGAGATTAAGATAAAAGTGGCTTCTAACAGTATATAACAACTGATATTTTATCACAAAGGTAAAACCATGAAGAAGATGAAAAACATTCTTGACTACATTCAAAAGCAACACCCAGTAATTATAAGATTATGTTTTATATGTTTGCAGTATAAACCGCCCGTATTAGAATAAGATAATAACATTGCTTGAGCTGATTCCGTATTTAATTTACTGCCTTCCTTAAATGATGAACACATTTAGATAAATGCCGATACTTGCTTGCAAAATTATGTATCTGCTTTTACAAATTTGCATGTGACTGCTCGAAGAAACATTTTTATTAACCGAACCAATTAAATTTTAATAAAATCCCAACTTTAACCACAAAGCTGAAAATATGTGTGAGGTGACAACTCCTGCTCACTAATTGGCAAAATTTAAAAAAATTAACGATCATGTCTCTGTACTTGAGGAAGCACCAAATACTATGACTTGGATAATACCTATATTCTACATATATATTTTTTAAAAAGCTTCCATAAAACTAATTAAACGCTTAACATAGCGATATTGGATACTACCTTATACTGTATAAAAGTAAAGGTATCACCATTTATTGAAATGGTTCAACGTTTTCTTTTCGTGCTTAGCACTCATCGACAAAGAATTTTTATCTTCAAAAGTAAAAATCATGAAAATTAAAATTCATCTGTCAGAATATCTTTATCGTTATAAATTAGCCTACAATATTTATTTTGCTAACAAAATATGTATTTAGAACTTAAAAAAGAGCATACTATTTCCATTCTATAACTGTCCTAAATGTAAATTTTTTATTCTTAATAAGTATAAAAGCAAAAAATGTTGGATAAGAATAACGACCTGCCAAAAACGCAAAACTGCAATCCATCAACACAATTAATCTAGTCTTAAAATCAAAAACAGGCAAAATTAAAACATTATGATTTTACACTAATAGTTACAGAGATTAAAATCAGTGTAAACAAATTATAAAAGGTTAAATAATAACAATAATTAGAAGTGGTCGAAATTATACTCAGTTCTAGTTTTTATCGTATGAGAACAAACGCAAGAAACAAGCATCAGTAATTAAGATTTACCATTTTTTGCGAAAATACTGATGAAACTGCAGAACATGTTTTGACTTCTTATTGTCATGACAAAATTAATAAATCGTATTGGATGTGGATTAAAGTACAGTAATATCGAAAAATAGTGCATTTTTGGTCTGGTTAACTAGCGAACCACAAATTTATAGAATTTCTTAGCATTTAACACTAATGCATAATTTAATTCTGCAGTTTCCTGTAGGTTCCTTTCTCATAATAATTGGTGTTAACGTATGATAGTGCTTCCAATGCTAATGAACTGAATTTATCTACACTAACCTAGATTGAACCATACAATATTTATAAAATAGCCGCTTTTATGCATTTTAAATTTACATAATTTATTGGGTTAAAATGCGTTCAAAAAGATGAAACAAATATAAATCTATAAATTTTTTAACATTATTGATCGAAATTTTTCTAAAATTTATGTCATGTATAAATGCATAATAATTGTGAATAACATAAATTAATTCAGAATTATGTTTCTAAATTAATACTGCAGATATGAGAACTATCTGGACTTAAGTGGATCAAGGTATTTTGATTCATATAAATGAAGAGCATTTATGTTAAAATAGTTCCCGAGTTCTTTTAAATGTATCAACTAATTATGCAGCTAAATAAAGAAACTCCTGAACGCAATGAAATGTGTAAAAATAAAGCCAATAACAATATTTCATTATTGACACTTTTAATTAATTAGAAGAAATATTTTTTATCGAAGTAATTAATTCGTACGCTAGCTGCAAGAAGATCATGTTCTAGTAATTACCATGTATACAACGGTCAATTTTAATAAAGCTGATTCATTGTTGCTGGGGTAAATACTTATACGATGTGATAATGGTGTTACGTAAAACTGATATCGAAATAAATTATTTATTTGTTTATTAAAAAAAATAATTATTACATCGGTGAGAATGAGGTTAAAGCGTTCAATTACAGAACCAAATGAAGCAGTCGTCGATTTTGTTTAAAAAGAACATCATCAGAAATTAAGCTTGTTGGTAATAATTGAACAATCTGGATGAACGCAACGCAATTTGGAACAGTAGTCGATTACAGATCATTAAAATTATTTAATATTTTTTGCTACCTATAAGTAATCAGATATTTCCTGTATTTTTAAAGCTAAATCACGCAATGATATTATTTATTAACACACAAAATAGTCAGTAAAATTAGTGTTTTTAATTACAAAAAAAATTACCTTAAATTCTTTTACAGTCAGAGATATCTGTAACCGAGACGGAAGCCAGCCCCCTTGGCAAGGACAAAGAAAAGGATAGAATGTTTTTTTCGGAAAATATTTAAAACTTTGGAAAACGTTCCAAATAATAATGGCATCTGAAGTAATTCTGCATTTTTTTATCTTTGTAAGTCAATTAGAATTTGGTTCAATTTTAAGGCAAAAGCATTTCTACCGGTCCAAATTTGGTGAAAATATGAAAAAGATAGATTTGACAATAAAAATTTAGAAGAAGTTTTGAATAAGTTTATAACATTTAATTATACAAAAAAATTATTTTTTCTGTAATCGTGCAAAAAGTGACAACTTTTGCAGCGCTTAGTCCCCTATTAAGTTTCACTTTTGCATTAGAGCAAAAGCAATTTATCAGTGCAAAAGTGAATTATTTTTGTACTAGTGTAAAATGTAGTTATATTTTAATTTCTTATTTTTTGATCGTTGAAAAATGTTGTGTGCAACATGTGCAAAAAAGCATATTTGTTGCACTCAGAATGATTCATCGTACAACAAATATGCACTTTGCTAGTTACACAAATAACTATTGTTTTTATGTTGTCCGATCTACACAAGAAATATGCATTCAAACCAAAGTCTTCATCCATTAAATTGTGGTCTGAACTGGAATACCCAGTGGTATTAGGTATAGGATAAACATCGCCGTCAGAAATTACGGAACCTTCATGTAAGTGGAAAATTTTAATAAAAACAGACAGAATAAAATCATCGATTTTAACAAGATTAGAATAAATTTGAAAAACATTGGTTCTGATGTTGAACATTCAAGTTTGCTTTCGCCGTAATTCATCGTCATCTTCGATGAAAGCGTTGCCGTGCTGCTGACAAGCATACTTATTTCATTAATTATCCCGATGATGCAGCTGAAAAAATGTTTTAATCGCATTGGGTTTGCCAACTCCAAAGTTCAGGATCCTTAAACTTCCTTCCAGCGTTGTACTTGCAAAAGCTAGTGATATTTTGCGGCATACGATGCTGTTGGTAACGCCGTTAATTCGAAGTTGTTTTTAACAGGATTTTTAAACAACTTGAATCGAAGATCATTCAAATCTATTTCTTCGTTGTTTTTCACCATGTATTTCAAAATTGTTTCTCCGTAGCATTCTCATCATTAAATGCTTCAATCACACTATTTAAATTGAAGGGTGATGCCTGGTTGCAAAATATTTTCCTTTTCATATGTAGTATGTTGTTCCCACATCTTTCCAAATGCATAGGCCAATAACATGAATTCGAATTCATAGACTTTTTCTTACATTTATAAGATGAAAAAGACTTTAAAGCCGCCTTACCTCTAGCAGGTTTCCAGAAACTAGATATATTTTTTGTACTAGCATATCTACATCTGCTTAGAGTCTTTTTATAAACCAATAGCAGTATGAACAATGAACATCATCAACCGTGGCCGTAAGCTTTATTATTATCGATATCAAATTCTCTTATGAACAATGTTCTTAGTTTTTTTCCGCATTACATTCAATTCAATCAGAACCGTTGAAGGATATGGTGTATGTTCGAATCCAAAATATTACTCTTATTTTTTCGACGCAAACTATAAAAATTATATTCTTTGTTCATTTGAAGTTCATTGAAGAAGAAATGGTGACGTGATCTCCATCAACTCTGATAGATAAAACCGTTGTTGCAAGGGTTTTGACATTATAAGATCGTTTTATTTTGACGTCTGCCAATTTATGACCAACCATCAATTGCAATTTTTAATTACCTTCTTGGCCAGAGCTATCCAGTAGAATCGTCTCCAACTAGTCCTGTATCCAGAGAACTAATTTATATGTTTTCTTGAAAA
This sequence comes from Abscondita cerata, assembly GCA_030710515.1. Taxonomy (NCBI): domain Eukaryota; kingdom Metazoa; phylum Arthropoda; class Insecta; order Coleoptera; family Lampyridae; genus Abscondita; species Abscondita cerata. Next base: position 64,029 of record JALBCR010003364.1, read on the forward strand.
ACATCGCAATCTTTGAATCAATTAAAAAATGTTTGGTTGTCCCGCAAACCAAAAAGTTAATCGGGTTTTAGTGCAGCCGGTTTTATCGCCGGACTGTTTGATCGCCCCCTATTGTGTACCAGGCGTCTCATCGCCGCCGTTTCAATGCCGACTATCGATACCGTTTGGCATTAAATTATTTATTATGATAAAGATACGATATTTTTATTGATTCAAGATTGCGTGTTTCAAGAAACATATAAATTGATTTCTCTGGATACAGGACTAGTTGGAGACGATTCTACTGATAGTCGCATAAGTTACAATTAAAAATTCGCAATTGATGGTTGGTCATAAATTGGCAGACGTCAAAATAAAACGATCTTATAATGTCAAAACCCTTGCAACAGCGGTTTTAATATATCAGAGTTGATGGAGATCACGTCACCATTTCTTCTTCAATGAACTTCAATGAACAAAGAGAATATAATTTTTATAGTTTGCGTCGAAAAAAAATAAGATAATATTTTGGATTCGAACATACACCATATCCTTCAACGGTTTCTGATTGAATTGAATGTAATGCGAAAAAAACTAAGAACATTGTTCGCGAAGGGTGATATCGATAACAATAAGCTTTACGGCTTCTTGTTCGCTACTGCTATTATTTATAAAGATTCTAAACGGAAGAATAACAGACCAGCTCTTGTACAAAATATCTGGTTTCAACACGCTGAAACTAGGCATTTCATCAAATGTGAAGAGTCTATCAATTTCGAAGATTCACGACTATGCATTTGATATGAACAACATGCGCTATATGAAAGGGAAAAATATGATTTTGCAACTGTAAGCATCAGAATATATCTAAATGGTAGCCGATTGGCTGACCCAGCTGAAGCGAGAATGCTACGGAAAAGCTGGTAATGCATGGTGTGAAGAAAGGAGCTGAATGATCTTCATTCGAGTTGTTTAAACTTGTTAAGCAGCTTCAGGTAACAACGTTACGCATGCAAGCAGCTTTGTGCGGACCCAAAGTCTGAGCAGGTTGGCAAGCAATGCGATACTTTGATTTTTCAGCGTATGAAGCGGTAATGAATAAGTATGCTTGTCGGCAGCAATGAGCAGCAACCATCGGAGCCTGCCGATAGTGATGGCAGCGCAGATGTTCAACATCAGGAACGCCAACAGTTTTCCAAGTACTGACTATCTTGTTAAAATAAATGATTGATTCATTCTATTAAGCATAAACCCTCCACTTATAATTATATACCTAACAACACTGGAAATCAATTCATTCCCATTGTGGATGAAAAACTTTGGACTTGGGCATATTTCTTGTGTGGCCTCGGAGCAATATACAAACAACTGGTTGACTTGTGTAACCTAATGCAAAAGTGCACTTATTGTACGATAGTGCGTGTCTGATACCCAGCTAGTAACTGCTTTTGCATGTTACACACAACATTTTCAACGTCAAAGCTAAAGAGGTAAAATATAACACATTTACTAGTACAAATAATTCACTTTTTGCTGATAAACCTTTTGCTCAATACAAAAAGTGAAGGCTTTGGCACGTGGTGCTGCAAGGATGTCTTTACGACTCATAGAGAAAAATAGTTGCTAACATAATTAAATGTTATAAACTTATTCAAACTCTCTTCTCTAAATTTTTATTGTCAAATCTGTCTTTTTCATATTTTTCGCAGAACTGACGATGAAAATGCTTTTTGCTTAAAATTGAGACAGAGCTAATTGACTTAGATAAAAAATGCAGAGTACCGTGGAACGTTTTCAAAGTTGCAAATATTTTCAGAAAATATCTTTTCTTTGTCGCTGCCAGGGAAAAGCTGGCTTCCGTCTCGTTCACGTGCGTATCTACGACTTTGTCAAGAATTGCAGGTATTTTTGTGAGCAAAGCACTGGCTACTGACTGTGACTTTGTGATGTTGTAAATGGCATCGTGCGTGATTGGCAAAATACGGGAAATATCTGTTGCCCATAGGTATGCAAAAATATTAAATAATTTTTAGCCGATCTGTAATCGACTACTGTTCCAGACCGCGTTCTGTGAATTGTTCAGTATTACTTAACAGAAACGTTTGCTTGATGATGTTCTTTTGGCAAAATCGAACGACTCTTTGATTCTTGTAGTGAGCAGCAACTATCACCGATGTAATAGTATTTTTTTTAATAAACGGCAAATAATTCGATATCGGATACACGTATTACCATTAATCATCGTATAATGTTAATTCTGGCAGCAATAATCAGCTTTGACAAGAGCCGGACGTTAAAGCCATCTGATACTAGAACATGATCTTCAAACAAAAAATATTTGTCTTGATGGTAAAGTGTCGTAATGAAAGGCTATTGTTATTGACATTTACATTTCATTACGTTCGAGAATCTTGCATAATTAGTGATACATTTAAAAGAACTCGGAATTCTACAACATAAATGCCTTCATTATGAGTCAAATACCTTTGATCGCAATCTCAGATATTCTCGGGATTGTGTTAGAAGCACATAATTTTGAACAATTATGATATTGCGAGCCAGTAGCTGCCAATCAGGGCCAGTATTAATTCGGTTATTAACGCATACGTTAACACCAATTGTGAGAAAGGAGACACGAGAAGGCTGCAGGTAAATTATGCATTGGTGACAGAGAAATATGAAAATTCCTATAAACCGCTGGTTAAATATCGAGCCAAAAAAATGCACTATTTTTCATTACCAATCACATCAGCTACATTTGTGGTACAATTTGCGTGCAATATCGTCTGGTATTTTTCGCAAAATGGTAAATGCCAGTACTGATGCTGTTTCTGCGTTTGTTCTCATACGTCAAAACTAGAGCTGAGTAGCTCGACCGCTACTTAGTATTGTTATTGACTAACCCTTTTACTAATTTGCGCTTACTGATTTTAATCTCGCTCCAACTGTGTGTGTCATAATGTTGAACTTTGTTTGTTTTAACATTCAGACCAATTGTGTTGATGGTACGATTTACAGGTCGTTATTCTTTTATCCAACATTTTTACTTTCTCTGTAGAAATAAAAAAATTTTAAATTGAATATAAAATGAAATATTATGCTCTTTAGTTCACAAATACATATTTTGTTGGCAAGAAGCTAGTATTGGCGATAAGATATCACGACAGATGATGAGGACTTTCGGCGTTTTACGAAGATAAGGTAAGTCGTAGTGTTTTAACGCGAAAGAAAAGGCGATTGAGACAAACACCGATGAAATGGTGATGCCTTTGCACGAATATGAGACGAGGTGTATCCAGCATGTCGCTATGTTAAGCGTTTAGTGAGCTTTAAGAAAAATATATGTAGAGCAGGTAACCATCGAGTCATACTGTGTTGGTCTTTCTGAAACATACGGGAGCATGATCGTTAATTTTAAATTTTGCCAGTGAGCGAGAGATTGTCAATTTCTTTATATTCAGCTTTATTAAAGATTGAAGATTTTATTAAAGTGTGAGTTCTAGGGCTAATAAAAAATGTTTCTTCAGTCTATGCAGAGAACTGTAAAATAAGCAGGACTGTAATTTTGCAAGCAGCATAATCGCATTATCTAAATGTGTTCATCGACCCCAGAAGCAGTAAATGAAAACACGGAGTCAGCTCAAGTATGTTATTATCTTTTGTTAGCCTGGCAGTCTACGGCATATAAAAACATGACTTATAATTACTGCGTTAAGCGAATGTGGTCAAAATATTTTATTGCCCCAGATAAAATATCAGAGCGGCCTGCTGCTGTTAGAAACACTTTATCTTAATCTCGCCATTTTACTATTATAATAAATAGTTTTGTTATTAGTAATGCTGCAGCATAAATGTAAATGCCTCAAAATCCCCAGTTGATTTTAAGAAAATATATCTCTAATACTACTACTGCTGTTTGGTTGCTTAATGTGAAAGAAATGACAAATATGTTAATGAAATGAGCTTAACAGTAGATACAATCTTATAGGTAAGTACATTAAAACATACATACTCATGCATCATATAAAAGCTCCCATACAAGCAACCAATCGAATACGTAAAAGCCATCTTGAAGCCTGTAATACCTCCTGTATCATTATAATACGGTAATTTATTAAAGCATTTGTAAAACATGCAATTTTACTATCTGTACGACAATTTACGGATGATTGTGGGGTACTCGCTATGTGGTCTTTAACATAAGAGTTTTGATTTGCAATTTCTGAGCCTGGCCTCAGTGTTTATTATCTGTGCTTAATATAACAGCTTGGGCTTCACAATAAATGTTCAATGTAATATTTTATAATTTTGTTATCAGAAAATATAATTTTCTGGTATGTACTTTCCCATTAGAAGGTAATGTATTTATAACAAGTAATAGGAGTCAGGTGTCCGAAATGAGAAATGACCGCTTTCAGTAGCGAAATATCTTTAAATCCTCTTTATAACGCTTGGCTGCATTTGAGATTGCGAAGTTGTTTACGGCGCCAGTGCTGTTGGCTACAGACGTAGACTAAATTTGTTATGGATTTGTTGGATTAGAAGATATTAAATTATATTTTGAAAGTCGACATAACTTAAACGCTCTGTATATTTGGAAGTATAGAGTAACCTTTGCCCACAGCAATCAAGCACAATATGAGTGTTCCCATAGAAAAGCTATAACTTCTGCGCCACACCACGAGACATGCTATATTTCAAAAATAATTATTACCAAAATGTAAATTTTAATATCAGCCTGCAAGCCACAAAATGACGAAACTGTAAAACCGTACTCTTTCGCTTCTCCTCAGACCAGTACCCACAGCATATCTGCTTTTATCTGCTTTCTACTTTTTTTGCAGATATATAGCAAATTAATAATTGTGCTTTGTAGTTTGTTTTTAGCCAACTGATGAAGGCGAGCAACTAAGCCAGGCCAAAAAAAAAAAAGCACTATTGCATATGTAATCGAAAGCAGAAAAGCACGAAAAAAGAAATAAACTTGAATATTTTACGAAAATCATTCGGTTAAGCTCATAGAGCATGATATAAACAAGTAATGAAGGCCCTGTATCGACGAATGTAAAGAGGCCGCGTGAAGTGATTCATGACAATTTTAATTTTCTTAACCACCGTCGCTCAACTAGAAAATAAATTTAAAAAAATGTCTAATACTGGCATAGTCCAATACCGCTGTCTGCCGCTAGCTGCAATAAACGACAGAGATTGAAAACGTCAAAACCCAGCGAAAGTTTGGTGCATTTGAAGAACGCCAGCTGCAAATCAGCATTTCTTGATCTGGAACAGCATCTCCAGCACAGCGTGGTGATATCGGTAAATTCAGAATTTTGTTGCTTAACGCCTAATGTTTTCTTGAACAAGTAAGCAAGCCTGACTGACAGACGTACATGCGGGTACACCCTGTATGGGAGTATAATTAATATTATTCGTAGTACTTTGACGGAGTGCTGTCAGTTAACAACATTTATCTCAGTACGTCAAAGTAGAAGACTCAGAAACACCTCATTTATTATAATTTCAATTTGTCCCAAACAGTTATAAGAATGCGCATTGATTCGAATCTTACAAGAAAATATAACACTAAATTCGGTAAAGAATCAGGCTTAACATTTGAAGGGCACAAGTCAGCTTATTACAAACACCGCCATTTAATGAGAAGACATTCACTCAATGTTCAATATTTTACAATTCATTTAATTCAACCATACAACAGTACGGTATGTCACCAATATCTTTACAAGCTGTGTTAATGTCTAAATTCTGCCTTAATAGTAGTGATGGCTGTATATTCCTTAGGTGAAAGAATAACAAAAGGAAACTAACAGTTCTTGTTTTGTATAAAACCAGGGCATTCACTCCATAAAAGGGAATATCAATGCTATTATTTAAATCTTGGCATGTAATATTTTGACTAACACTTAACTTTGACTTCAAATAGAGTAGTCTTGATAAAACTGATAAGCGAAAATAATCGTGGACCGATATTCTTTTATTATTTACTTAAAAGAATTATACACAATATCAAAGATTTGATTTAAGATTCATCCAAGTATTCTATTAAAACACTCAACTAATGCAAAAACATAACTAAGTAAAGTATAACAAACCTGAAACTTTGACATCGTTAACTTTGATGCCACAAATACTATTTTCAGAATTGGTACATTATTTATTAAATTAGTTTTCTTTACAAATTTAAATGTAAAAAGCTTTGCAACTATTTGGCCATTTGTTTTACAAAAGCTGAGGCAGCGCTATCAAATTCGCTAGCAACCGAAGATGAAACGATGGCCGGTGATGAGAGATTTGGCTTGGCACCTACTCTTCACGTGTTTCTGATGGGCTCGTCGGTTGAGCGCGAGACTGCTCTGCAACCATTACGCTTTCGAACACAGCCGATACGCATCGATTTGGTTATAAGTGAAACGGTAACTCATGTCTTTGCTATTTTTATAATTGAGTATTGGATTTTTACCACATAAGCAATTTATTTAAGTAACATCGTATTACCATGGGAAACTGGGTGAGTATTACAGAAAACAACCGCAGCAATAAATAGATGTAATACAATTTTATAATAATTTCACTAAGCTATTAACAAAACTTAAATATAACTACATATAAGTCAAAGTCACATAATTTCTGTATACATTCAGATTTTTGAACCCACTGAGTATATTTCCACATTTCTACACAATTTCTATTGTTTTTCTTTTTGATAAATGTTGTACTTGACTGACAACTTTCACTTCGCCATGCTGGGCCTCAATATCAACAAAGTGAAGCTGACACAATTTGGCCCGACTAGTATTTCAGATGGCTCAGTTTTTAATTTCAACGACTCTGAAAAATGCCGACAAATAGTGTCCCAATAACACGTTCTGTCTGATCTTCTCTATTTTTTGATATTTAACGCAAAAATGTGAAGTTAACGTAATTCCTAACATTCGTAAATATTTTCGTTTATTTGAAGTTTTGATGTTCCTCTTATTATCAAAATCATACGCGATTTTATCCATTTCTGGGCACGCTTTGGGTTTTACAAATTTTGTTGGCAAATGACCCACTTTGGTGCTAGCACATCTTTGCGTGACAAAAATTTCACTTTTTGCGCTGGTATGAAACTGTAGTGTGACACGCGCTGGTGCAAGCGACCACCGATCGCGTAAGAAAAATGTTGAGTGTCCCAAAAAACATATTTGTTGCAATCAGGGCTGCATCGGTGGCTGTAGCTGCACTTTACACTAGTTACAAATAAATTTTATGCACAAGATTAACACTTTGTAGTAAGATAGACATAAACAAGCAAAATTTATTACAGAAAAATTACTATCAAAAAACACGAATAAAGATTTTAAAAAACATGCCAGCAGACACTTTGGTCTGTCTTATTCTCTTCTTTGACTAAACAGGCCCCCACTGATTTTGGATTTTTCCGTGAAATCTTAGAACAGCTACTATTAGAAGAATTTGTGATTAACAAGAAATAAATATCACGGCTTTTGTAAGCCGTGCTTTGTAATATTGCATGATCACTGAAGCATTATAGGAATGCCAAAATGACTAATCTAAGGTATTTGGGAAAACCCACTTGAAAACTAAAATCAAACGATATTAGAAAATAGATAAATACCTAACTAGTGTGTTTTGCAACACGCTTTGTTTTCACATTTCATTGTTTCAACATTTTCTTTCACGATGCTCTTTTCTTCATTGAATTTAAATCTATTTTATATTTTCAATTCGACGCTCTTTTATCATTGAAATTTTATTCTAGAATATGTCAGCTAATTATATTTTAAATCGAGAATGCAATCAATAAAGTAAATTGACTTGGAAGAACAGGAGTGACTTATAATGATGACATTCAAGTATTGAATTTATGAAAGACTACACAAAAAACACAATTTATTTTAGTAATTATTTAGATGAAATTTACTTTCTGACATTCTCAAAATACATTTAGTTAATAATAACTACTGGCATCTTACATTTACATAATTATACTGAGTTACAATTTTTAACTAAGAGCTGTTCTTAACTTATATAACTTCATTTCGGGCAAACTGAACACTCAGTCTTCTGCTATATATTTTAATTGGTATGTAACAAAAAAAAAATTTATTACACTGAAAGCGTCAATAATGTATTTTAGCAACTATTATTTCATTGGACAGTGTAAATTATATAATTGCAAACCTTTATGCAAGTGTCAGAAACTCAAAACTGAAAATGAGACTATTCCTCAGATGATTTTAAGACAATTTAACCCAATTCACCTAGTCTGAAATGCTTCCTAAAGGAGCTAGAGCTCTTTGAAGATGGCGCCAGGTAAAATGAATTTTTAAATACCTCCCAGAGAACGCTTCTAGAAAAGAGCAAAAACACAATAACATTTAACGACCGAAGATAGTCGATTCCATCAATTGCACAGAATTTCTAGTACCCGATAATAGGCGTCCGTTTGGCTGAACGACACAACATAACACTATCTTTAACGCAAGCATTCATAAGGTAGTGCTTTTAAGTCGACCAGGATACACCGTATTCTGAAAATGGAATTGAAGGCCGTGAGACCAAATTTGTATTTTTGCACTGAACTCTGAACTGCCAACAGAGTAAAAACACACGTTTCGTGTCAGAACGACATCTGCGGACCCCTGTTTAATTTTTGCACACTCATGCGCCGTGCTGCCAACTCCCTTAAGGAAAACAGACTGAATGAATTGGGTCAAATTGTCTTAAAGTCTGAGAATGTCTCAGGAGAGTTTCTGGGCACCCTATAGATTTAGTCTGGTATGCTATTTGCAACGTACTCTTCGGTATCCTGTTGATACAACACAAACATTAACACGACACAAAAAATACAGAGAAAAAATATTGCCACTGACTACTCCGTTGACTGAAATGTCTCCGACTCAAAATACTGTTTTTATTAATTTATTGTCACTGCTGAGCCCACTATGATTTACTGTTGCTAGAAAATTTATGTTAAGAATAATGGTAAAACTTAATTTTGTTAGAGCTAAGGAACATTTTCGTGAGATAAAAAAAAACTAGCATATTCAACTCGTAAGAAAGAAATAGTTTTCACAGCTCGTGAAGGCTAACCGATCTGACCTAAGCAGCACTAGAAAACCGTCACTTTACACTTTGATAACAATCTACTATTTGTGTAACAACGATTTAATACAATTTTATAGATTGCAGTTAAATGCTATATAAGTACAACTATTATTTAGAAATATTCAGCTGCTGATCTTAGTGCATAAATAACTGAAATGAGCCAGTATTCTTTATTTGAATACAAACTGCAATAAGGGTGTGGCATTGGCAGTATTTTTGAGGTCACAAATGCTGGGTTTTAAAGCCAAGACTGCCATCTTCAGCAGAACTCTTTGTTCAAATAACATCAGAAATGGCATCTTTGTTTCAAGAACAAGATTTCAATATTTTGCAATTGAAAAGAAAACACCTGTATCTTTCAAAATACTGACTGAGAGATTTAGATATATTATCACGTACTCATATAAACTATATGCCAATAGTAGCTTTAAAAGGTGTAATCATAAACAGGCTGCAGACTCTATGCACAGAAAGCATTACTCTTCAACGATAATCAAATAATTTCACTTTTCACAATTCCTATTCAAATTGATAATTTTAAAAACATCGGAAGATAGCCTCAAATATTTATTAACATCTTTTTCATTTTGTTTAAACTATATTTGGTATGTCTTGCAGGCTGCTGTGAGGGACTCGTTGGCCGGTTGTCAGTCTGAACCGTAAAGATAGGCGTTTAAACCAAATCTAATAACCGCTTATGAAAACAGGTATTATTTCTTTTCTATGTTAAGTTATGAACATTATATTCAGTGTCGTGAAAGTTTGAACTATTTCTGTTTTAAGAAATTAAGTAGTATTTCATCATAACACATATTCTTATGTTTTTATTCTGAAGTAGAAACACATAGTGTCTAACTGGCTGTGCAGCAAAGGAAAGGTACGAACTTCTATGCCGGATTTAAGCACCGGAAGCCGCTCGTTACATTGATTTTCCATTTAACTAATTGCAATATACTGATTCTATTTGAAGTGCTTAAATATCAGCACAGAGAGTATCTTTCAGTGTCTTGAATGAGTTTATGATATAGGTACGCACGCATTTTAGTGTTGCACACAACGAGTATGCGGATAAAACTGTCATTTTACAGAATGTGCATTAATTTTTTGCTGTTAACACATGCATCTTTAATAATAAGTGTCTATACTTGTATATTAAATAAGAAAAGTATTCCTACAGGGCTGGAATTTTACCGTATTTTTCTATACGCTACATTGAGCCGCTTTGCTTTCAGCTCCAGATATCGTCTTCTACTGTTATTTTAAGAGTAAAAAAGATATTTTTTAATATAGTTTTAATAAATGCATATATTGACTTTAATCACTCTTAATGTACTTTCAGCACAATCTCATTCTAATATTATCGAAAGAAAGAAAGTGACTTTGTCGTGTAATATTTCGCCAAAAAAGAATGTAATAACAAAAAAACTCTGTCATACTATACCAATATTTGGTGTTGAAAAAAAATATTAATAATGACTAACGACTAAGTAAAGTAGAGGCTGAAGGAAAGAGTCGAATTATAAGAGAATTTAACTTAATTTCATGATATTTTATTTCTAACTATACTCAATAATAAAAATAGAAGTAACAGTAAACAGACTTCTCAAACTATGACCACTATATTTTACGATTCAGATGCTTACTTTTCTGAAAACTGGAGAAAACTGGAAGTAATCGTAAATAATAAATATAACTACAATAAGCAGAGGAAACTAAAACACTTCAAAAAATTTTCAACAAATCGAAAACAAGGAGGAAATATAAACTTCGGGGATTTCATGTGCCACAAACACAAATCAAAAAGTTTTAAGAATAAGAGTATTGAAGAAATGATGTCCCGAAATGAGAAAAATATATGAGGAAGAATATGATAAACATGGTAAACGTAATGTGGGCAGCCTGGAGAATTTAGTATGTTAAATGAATTTATTTTATTATAAAATTTCCAGAACTACTTATTACAAGAGCTTATATTTTTCGTTTGGTAAAAAATGTGCTCAGAACACAATCAAGATGAACATGGTGAAACGTTTCTATACGATTCTTATTTATTCTTACAGGAAGCAGGTGAAAAGTGCTGCAGAAAGGACCACAGCTTTGGTCAAAAAATGATTTTATTTTGTGCATAATGCTGGCGACTATTTATTCCGGCATTCTGCTTTGTCGGGAAGTGAAGAGTTTAGAAGGTTGGAGTAATTTACGCCTTCTTGCTTCTTTCATTGAATTCGACGTTGGCGCAAGGGCTTTGGGTGTGCTCGCTGGCTGTCTGGCTTTACAGGCAATGATGGTGACCGCACCTGCTTTGACTCTGAACCATCGAGGTTACAACACCACTGCTGAACTGCTGTGTTATTTACGACGTGTGGCGTCGTCCGTATTGTCGGCCAGATACTAAGCACAAACTCGACAAATTTCTTTTGATCGTATTCAGCACGAGGTACTGGTGCGTTCTTCCCATCTCTGCAGCTTTAATTATCTCCTTTCACCTTCTCTTATCATCAACTTTTTATCATCACTGTTGAGTTTTAACTTAAATCGCTCACGGAATACGAAGTGTACGACCACATTGAGCCTGACAAAGGGGTGGTATCTTCCCCCGCTTGTAGTATTTGTGCTCTTGAAGTAATCAGTGTCGACGACTTTTCTTTTAAGCTGAGCTGAAGGCTTCACCCTACATGCTGACACAGCTACGAGTGTAGAAAAGTGAATATGTCTCTATATTGAAAAATCTTACGCAATGATTCGAATCCATGTTATCGGTCTACTTCCTTTGAAAATCATTTGCACATTCTCTTTTGATATCATCATTCAGCAATGCAAGCTACCATCTCTAGCTGTTTTGCTACTCGGCTGACTCACTGGCTTTGGAAATTCTCTCACTCACTTTAATGATTGGCTGTAGAAAGAAGCAGAGCACCTGTAAACAAATCTTGCCATATTCAGATTGGCGCAAAAACTTGCAAACACACTGCAAGCCCGTGTAGTAAAACAATTGTTTTCCGCAAAAATAGTGTTTTGTGAGCTATAAAACCTCTTCACGTTGACTTCTGTATCGGCTCTTAAGTTTAAACTTTTAAATTCAGTGTTTAGCTACATAGGCAACAAACAAAGAAAATAAAATCAATCGAGGAACAATCAATGGTGATAACTTGCTGATGACAAACCATCTTACTTTTTGTGCATTGCTATGTGCACGACTAGACACACCTATTCTTCATTCAGTACATGCAAGATAACAGTATTTGTCTTAAAAAACAACTTCCGTTTTAGACAAAACTGAGTTTTAAAAGACCAAATTTGCGTTGGAATTTTTAGAAGTTATCATCATTCGAGTTTTGAAAAGAATGTATTACATAATAATCAATAGTACATTATTTTAAAAACTCGGAAATATCAACCTTAATTCAACGCAGGCTAATTATCGTTAGAAAAAAATGGTTCGAAGCAAGAGCTTGCCGAACAATAGAGCTCAGCAACTATTTATCGCCTTTTTGTGTGATTGACTTCGGTAGATATTGTCTGACAATTGTCTCAGGAAGGCTATTATATGTGCTGTATTACTATGGGATTAAAAACTATAGGTTGTGCTCCAAATTAAATTACACATACCTGCTATTTAATCAAAAAATAATGTAAACTATTTTATTTGGTTAATATGAGGCATGAGATTGCTCGCTCTTACAATAATGTATCATATGTCCAGAAACATGAATGCAGTGATTTGAATTGTAAACTTCTAGAATAACCTTGAAAGGTAAACTGTAAAAATTTTTTGACACAAGCTTGGATCCATTCTGTGTGTGTAGTTTTCGTGACCAATTTGATGAAGATTTCAAAAAATTTAAAAATGAAAGTGTGTTTACACTACGAGGCAACTCAATACATACATATGAACTTTCATATTGCACAATTTAATTACAGATAATGACACGCGCTGCTATTTGCTGGTCTGAACTAGTGAGGCTGGTTTTGAGCAAGCTGCTTTGGTAGTGAGCTACTAATTACTGTCATTTGTACGTGTTCTCCATTTGCGCAGGGTTTTATTTAGACTATTTTATTTGAAATTCCTTTGGCAACTTTTTGTTTTGCTACGATACCGCAAAATTGTACACTGAACATAAGAATTGCCAAACGAAGCCGATATGCAAAGTGATGATATAATAAATTAGTAAAGTATCCTTATTTGACTTTAAATATGCGGCATCATGTGATTTACAAACTCTGCGCGACATTATTATAGCTGTTTGATCCAATCACGGTCGGAACTCGCATGTCCCCATTTTCATCACTCTGTATCAGATAGTGTAGTATTGAGAAGTCCCCATTTGAGTAACCTATAGATGTAGATTTAATGTAAGAGGCCTAACTGCTTATCGTGGGAAACAAAAAATGCTGCTGTTACGCATACTTCACTTTTATTGTTTAAACATTAAAAGCAACATTCTTTGTTTCACACAACTTTGCAACAACTTTTGACTGTCTATGCAAAAAAAAAACACCGATACGAAATATTTCATTGACCAACATGTCAGGGTACGACATGCGCAGAAACACCGCGAAACTGATGTTGACTGTTATAAAACCACGCTATAACCTGATCATCTACGACATAATTAATAATCTCCCTTATAGTCTGCTTTAATTCACTGTATATCAAGTTATTCGAGACACATTACAAAAAATATTTTTAGTTTTACATGTTGGCTCGTTACATTTTCATACTCAAAGACGGGTTGAATCACCGCTTCTTATTTTTGAGCCATACGATATTGTAGACACCCTCAAAAAACTACAACAGGTTCATGATGAACAGAGGCTGGCAGTACACACACCACTTTGCAACAATAAAACTTTCAGCGCTCCTTTGTAATATTTACTATTATGTTATGATGTGCAGTGTGTTTAATACTACCGCATAACATAACGACTTAAAACTTAAATAACTTAAACCAGAATGCCTATACAAAAGTGCTGACAACTGAAAACTTAATGCTGCACAGTCGGCAATGGAGATTATAACTAATGTAGTTTCGAGATATTTAAAATTTGGTAGTTTGGCACAATTTGCGATTTGAATATAGTTAACATTTACTTCTCCATTTCTACTGGTATTTGGTGATTAGATTGAGTGACATGAGCAACGTCTCCCTGTGCATCATAACATAATAGTAAATGTGCAAAGAGATGTTGAGCGCTCTGTAGTGAGGTAATAAGTGAGATTTATACTTATCTTGAAGTGTTACCTAACGGAGGGAGCCTACCATCGGAAGCAAATCGATTTTATCTCTGAAACGCGATATAGGCTGTAAGGGATATGTTAAGAACATACATATTTTATCGTACAACAAGTATTTACAAAATGAAAAACCACGACAGAACCTATTGTGATAACGTCCAAAACAATCTTTAAAAATTAAATATCACAATTTTAAAGAACAGTAATTACCTGTTATGTAGAAAAACTCCGTTTTTAACTGAACCCTCGATCCAAACACTAATTAATTATTGAGCGGTTGCCTGCTCTCAAAGTCAAAATGACATTTCTTCTAAGATTTCGCATGCGCCGCATTCTGACATGGTCGGTGCGGCTCCTTCAAACCATAGAACCATTTACTTTGCGCAAGCCACGAGAAGAATTGATATAATATATACGATATTTTAATTCATTCACTACTCGCAAGCTGTGATGATTTTTCAAGCAAGCAAGTAGCTGTATTTAAACTGCACAATAGTTGTTGACAAACTAAATCGGGACAAAATCTCAAATTGAATTTCACTGTTGAAAGCGGATTTACAACAACTAAATCGTTTACAAACATGCCCAGACAAGACAACATCTGGTGTTTATGTTCTGGAATAAATGGAATAAACCATATCATTTCGGTTCGTGAATATTCTCTTTTCATTTCATTACCACTCGCTTTTGAATAACTAAACAACTGTTAATCTCCATCACGAAATAATTATTTTTAAAGTGTCTGCCCCAGGCTGGGTAAACCGCACTCCTGTTTTCCGGCTACTAGAACGACTTTACGTTTTTGGCGTACAACCGCCACGAATGCAACTTTCACACGTGAGCAAGAGATTATAACACACAACCACACTATATTTGAAAAATCATCAATAACTCTGTCATTTAAATAAGTAATGGGACACTTTTGTTCGGTATTCGAACCACTGCGTTAACAGTGTCATTGAAAAAATAATTTGTTGACATAACTCACGAACGCGGTATTCTGTTTACCTGGAAGAAAACAAACTCTTACTTTAATTTGCTATTAACTCGACTGTATCTAATAATAACAAAAGTTAACAAGTACCGACTCAAAACCCTAATGTATGCGCTTAAGATCTTTCTAGCATTATTTGTCGTTAATATAACACTGAATAATTCGTTGACCAGTGCCCCATCTGATGTGGAAACTATGCGGCAGTTTTGAACAAAAACCTGGCGTTCTGGTAATTTTTTCTTTTGCGATAGTAAGTGATTTTCCATGGTACATGGCTCAACGTTATGATGATAAGCTTCATTTACACGAAGCTATATTTTAGAAATGGATTATGAAAATTTGAAAAATTTTGCTGCGACTCTGCTGTGAATTAGTAAAAAAATGGTTGAATCTTTAACAAATCTCATAGACAGAAGATAGTCGGCATTCCCTTTACAAAAAACCGTATTGATATGCTAATGCAATGTTTATGGAGCTGAGTTATGGTAATGTGTAATGATTTCATAGTTTTATTGAAAAACGGTTAAATGAGAGAAATCAGCGGCTTGGCTCAGATGTTTGTGATATTAATGAGGTTGCAAAATCACCACACATCTGCAGGCTCGATGGTCTAGCTAGCATGTTCAGCTCTTTTATAATATGACTGGTGTTAAATTAATAAACTTGCAGTGTATTATGGCCTATTCGTACAACAGCTTTATAAGCATCGAAGACAACGCTGTTATACGACCAAATAATTTACATTAAACTTGTATTATGTCATGAGAAGAAGGCACATTACTGGGCATCTTGTTGCTATATTACCTTTTACTGTTATTACGATATGTTGTATGATGTTGATATATAAGCGAATGATCGCCAATAAGAGAGTACTCTGCTTATTTAACTACGCAACCACTTTTGTACGCGTAATGAGCGCGATAACAAAGCGAAATTTCCTACTCTTATTCCACTCTACGAATATGCATTACTGAAAAATACATACATGTTTGATAAGCGCGTATTAATACAGAATTCATTCATTCACGTGTCCTTTCTTACGTGACTAACACAAACAGACTAAATGCTGAGTACTGACCCGCTGTTGCTGCTCTTAACAATGATTTGTATCTAACGAAAGAAAAACAAATAATAATTATGAAAGTATTTTTATAACGTTATTAACGAAGTCTATCGGAGATAAATTACGGTGGTTGTTTGTGGCGCGACAAGTTACTGTTTTACGCACTTTTCGAGCGCAACGGACCTTTGTCAGCGTGAGCCTAAACGTTAGGCTGCAGTATCTTTCGAAATTCATGTATTAGTAATTACGAAGCACGATTTATAACCGTTGCAACTGGCTTGTTGAGCCAGTGATGTTTTCTTATTCTTTAAAAAATGTTTTTAAGTGATCTCTAAAACACCATGACTTTGCTAAATTTTGTTCTTACATTATCGCAGCAACGCACATGTAACCCATCTATGAAGGATAGATTTATATAAATAAGTTGCTGATCATGTTGACAGAGATATTTTTTATGAGTATGCTAATCGATAGATAATTTATTATTGGTATTAAGTTACATTTGTAGATAGATGAAGCCACAAACTTCTTGAAAAAGTGTGTGTGTTGTATGAAACGAGATTATTTATTATCGTGTGCTTAACTTTGGCAAGACGTGCTCTAATGCGCAGCGATTGCGGAACAGAAAAAGTGTGAGCATATAACGGAAGGTTTCCTAATTTCAATGTTGAGCACATGATGTGTTACGAGCCCAAAAAAAGTTTAAGAAGATTTATTAATTTAAAATTTTATTATTAGAATATGCAACACAAGCAAAATACGTGACTTTGTTGAATCGAAAATATCTAAAGAACTCTTGTTTGTTTCATTACTACCATGAAACAAAATAAAGAAATAGTACCTGTTAATGTATTTACAAGTACTCGATAAGCTGACTACGCACACATGATCTTGAAAAATTTTTAGGCATTTAAAGAAGTGAATTTTAGTATGGCTTGACGGCATGTGTTTTCTGGCGGCTTCATTTATTGGGCTATTCGTATGGTACATTTTAAATGTTGACGATGACGTGTGGTGTTACAGTAGTATCGAGGTAGCTTCCCGAGCAAACACTGTGTAGTGTTGATGAAACCGTGATGCTGTGCTGGTGGACAGTTCGACTGGCAAAGCGTACGCTTTCGAGGCCAGGATTGGGAAAGAGCCGCAAAGTAAACGGCGGCCACCTTTGTGTATTGGTATTGCAGGAGAGGTAGAGCATGAAATATGGCGGCACGGCCGCGCATGAGCGGCAATGAACCGGTCAAGCGCCTGCGACGAAAAGATGGTAGGTTAAAGAGGTAGCAACAAACAATGAAAAAAAAACGAATAATCAGCTACCGAAACCTAGCGAGCTATGTCCTTCAGATATGACCATAACCTCACCTTCATCAAACCCAGCGAATGTGTTTGAAACCCTCCTTTAAGGTGTTAATTGACTGTCCTCTACAGCTAGCAATGACTTGATGCGGTTTGTTTCCGCAGTCAGAAATGCGCTCTGTGAAACGGCGTAGTGGTACGAATGGCTGTTCTGCTGCGACGCACGACCAAGTGATCGAGCCGGGACGGATAAATCGTGAATATTATTGAAAACATTAACTCAGACACAATTTCCGCGCAGCTTTGGAAAAAGCAGCGCATGTAGTCTTTACTGACTTTCGCGTTTAAGTAGGGGAAGGGGATTAATCGTCCAAGTGTGAGATTTACAAGTTCCACTCAGTATACGCATGGTGAGTGAGCATCTATTTTTGTGTCACAATATTCAACCGAACAGGAAGCATATATTCTGCTGTAAGCCTCAAGCAATGTCCCTTTGCACACAGTGTCTACATCTCTTTCCCAAGTATTCCAACTGGCCACGAATGATGTGCATTTCTTGTTTTTTCTGTTTTTGTTTGTTTCTAAATGATATTTGTAAGGTAAAACATGTCTAAAGACCACTCCCAGACAAACTGGAGTTAGAAAACCCATGGTTTGCTTTGTGACCAGTAAACATAACATTAAGTTTTCACTGCTTTGGCTGGAGCAGGGCATAATCTTCATTTTGAAATGATTTTCCATAACCACACAAATCATCGAATAGTTTTCTTTTCAATTTCGAAAAAATCTGAATGACGAAATAAAACGCCGCTTATCATCGAAAAATGAACACTCATTGAAGATCAGCTGCCTGTTAAAGGTAGGTACGAAAACTGATAATGAGACCGTATTTGAATGCAAATTTTACTGCTTTTATCTCGGCAAAAATAGCTTTCGATTGAACACAACATATTTTTCAACAAGCGGGCACACAGGCGAAGAATAACTGCTGCCACAGGCCCCAAAAGAAGTAGGCAACTCTTTCTACACGTATCATTAGCGGCAGTTAAGCTCAAAGGAGCAACTCCGGATACAAGACTCTTCTGAAATCAGCTTTTGACTATCGTTGTTATGCCAATACTTGATCACAGCAGCTTCTACCGTCGAAAATCTAGCTGGTGAGCTATCTTCGAATTGAGCCACGACAAGTGTCTTTCTAAAACATATAAATACGCGTAACATTGAACGATAAGAATTAAAGTACGGCTTTGGGCCTGTTTAAAAATCTGTTGATGACTTTTAGCTCTGTATTATAAACATCATCGGCATGAAAGTAGCTTCAAAAAATTTTCAGGAAATTCTGGATAGCATTCCATCAGGCCCAGCAGCTTGATTCGATGTTTTTGGCATGACAAATGTGACGGTAAAGAACGCGGATATATGTTTGCGATGCTGGAAGTGTGAGCCACTGTTTGTGAACGCACCTAAATCATTGTCAGGTAGCTCATTTGTCCCACTGAGTTGGCGCATTAACCAACCGAGAAAAGCAATAGGAACTGGAGAGAGAACCATTTCGGCAGTTTGTTCTAGTAAGCAATTTGGCCAAGCAGAAGCTTTGCTTACCTTTAAATGCGCTCGCTTTCACGAGTGTGTCGCAAGGCTCTGCTCGTCTAATTGTTTAAATGTGCCCTTTACATTGAAAATCATGTTTCAATTAATAATTCCATTCTCTTTACCTGTCCATTGACAGGAATGACAAATGCAGCATTCATTTTCTTATTTGAATTTTCTAGATATGATTTGTACTGTGTCTGTTTTCACTCATTTAACATGAGACATATTCCTTTCGGCTCCATTTTTGCTGCACATTAACATCACCTACGAACCTAAAATATTATCGAAGCCGATGATATCTAAAGTGCAATCTAAAGATGACTCTATGATATCAGCCAACTTTTAATTCCCGTGCCTTTTCTAAAAAATTGTATTAGCGAAGGTCTGTATTGACTGCGAAATCGTTTGTCTGTACGTGTTGTTTGTAATGCCATGTCTGCCCAAACTTGGTCAGGCTGTATTCTTTGTGACCGCTCTTTTGGATCGTATGTTTTGAAATTCCATCCATGTTGCTAACGATTATTCCCATTGATATCGTTGTCTTTAACAACCCCACTCTGTGTTGTGACAGTGAAATCACCAGCACCTCAAGATGAGGAAAACGGCATTAAGTTTCTGGCCAGGCCATTACGGAGTTTGTATTATTGCACGTGAGTACAAATCGATGACTTCATTATCATTATTGGCCGCTCTAAGTATCTATTGATATTTTGATGACAAACTCATAACGGCTAATTTCAATTTTCTTTCTTGAATTACTGTCATTGAAATAAATCACTTAATATATTTTCAAATAATTTGTATTGACTAAATGACACAAAAAAATGTGAGCAAAACTGACATTTAGTCCTTGACTGAGCTGTGATCTCGTCATGACCTCAAACTCGGCTCAAGAAAGAGACCACTTTTGGCACGATACACAAATAACAATGCAGTTGAAATATGAAAATACAAGAAAAATAAAAGGGCAACTAAGGCTCATTGACTAAATGTCTGGCCACCTCTGCTACAAGGTTCGGTTAATGATGCAAGGCTTGTTGAAAAAGGAAGAAAGTTTTAATATGGATGAAACATCTTTCAGTTATCCTTTGTGAAAAATTTTAATTTTAATATTTAGACTTAACATCTTTCCACCGACTTCCATCTCCAGCTGTGTATCTCCACCAGCATTGTCAAAAACGTTATTGACCGTTCTTCTGGTGGCGCTGCAGGATCACGCTTTTTGGCAGAATGCGTGGTCAAGCAATTTTGCCGGCTATACATTGCCATTGCTGCTGACATATTCCGAAAAAAGCGCCCTTTGAAGCGCTGTGGTGTGCTACTGTGTTCGCCGATGGCTGCGGCGAAACGACGAAACCGGCGATTTATATGGTCTTTCTGTCACCGCCGACCCGTTTCGACGCATCGTCGAGCCACGTCACGTAAGCAGACTTCTGAAATATTGCGATCTAAAACATATATGAATACCAATTTTGTCGAAATAATGCCAATCACTGCTTTCGTGTTGGAGGGCGCATCCAGCTTTGCGTTTGTTGTTCTGTTTTAATTTTCAAGCATCGTATTTTTGCATTATTGGCACGTAGTTTTCCACTTCAGAAGCTATGTGTACGTAGATGTACCTGCCTTCATATTTGTTCCATGTAGCTCGGTTAACTTTCGAGAAACCTCTTCGTGCGCAAACTGGCAACACAATACATTTTTAAATCAAATCACTTTAGATGCTAACAGTATAAATTTTCAATACTGCCTTGCACCTCCTGCAGAAATTCGATGAATTTCATTCACGAGCAGAACATAAATGTGCCGGTGTCGCTAATTTGTTTATTGGCATTATGTGTACTACAAAATCATTGGTGAAAATATTGCAAAAAAAGCAATGACCAGAATATTTTTATTCAACATATTTTCAACTGGCCTCTCAAATCTCTGATCTTTGACAATGACTACAAATATTTTAAATGTGCGACTATATTTTATTAATGTTGGAACCCTCATTTACATTGCTGCAAACATACCATGACACGAGTGAGAATGTTTGACACCAAAATCGGCGCTCAACTACAGAATGTCTCCAAATAAATCTCATTTCTATTTTAATAAAGCTATTTATCTGGCATCGGACGTATGAAATATGTCACTACGCCCAGTATTTATCCCTCAAGAAAACAGAGAGATATTTTTAATTCTTAACTTAAGAGTATAAAGGAGTAAACATGAATGTATTTTTGGTTGTTTGTTCCTGATATGCAAAGAGATGGCTCGACCATACAAATACCATGAACTTAAATGTAAAAGCAAATTTATTATAGAGAAATACAACAAAACAGCAAAAATGATTAGCTGCCACTAATATTTCGAAACCTTATTTGTCTTCGCGACCGGCAAACAGAGCACTAATAATACAGGCATTGTCTTTGTTTAATGTATTTTAAACATCTTCGCAAAACCCTTCTATTTCCCGTAACAGTGATTTCTAAATGCTTTTCTTCTGCAGAAATTCATCATCAAATAGATAGAATACTAAATTCAAGACTTAGACGATAATTTCATGATTGTGGCCTGGCAGCACAACTCTGCGCTTTCTTCAGAACTTTGTTGTGCGGGCGGAAGTAACTTCAGAGACGTGTAACTTCTTAGTTTGTTTTAATTGATGGCCGACCAATGCAGTTTGAATGTGCACTATCTTGGCTGGTCTTTATGTTTGCATTAAATATTGTATGATCCCGCTTCTGTGTCCCATCATAAATGTGCGCTGAAAGGCAAAAATTTCGGCTTTCGCGCTCAGACTTAGCACTATTTCAGGTTTGACACAAAAGGCAAATATTTTCTTTGACCAGCAAGGTACCTGATGTTGTCTTTGCCGCTGGCTCATCCTAATTCGATTTAATACGCCAATTTAAAAATACTTAAGGCAGGATCGTAACCGAGCAGTGAGCGTTTCGTATTGATGACGTTGTAATATGAAGAAAACATCAATATGTATGACAGAGTAAATGTACAGGTGATATCGAGCACTCTTGAGTCAAGAGTGGCCATATTTGACTATGTGACTCACGTTTGAGCACACTGAAGCAAAAAAAGAAATATCGTGACGACTGAACGGCTGGCAGCGCCAGCGAGATTTTCCGTTGTTGTGCAGCTGATGTTTCGGTGTGTTATCGCCAGTGGTGGCAGACTACGGAAGAACACTCGACAGTGAAAAGAATCGCAGCTACGTTTCTTGAAATGAACACAATTATTCATTTCCCGTGCAGAATTCATATACCAAGTGTTTGATTTGGTTTCAGCGCAGGACATATGCAAATTTTGGTCGCCCTGTATATTAATACCCAGGACGATCATTACCTAATTCGAAAACTCGAAACTATCTGGGCGTTCTTAATGACGGCATAAAAGTATGTGGTATTTTTCTGCTCAACGCTGACCCTACATATCGACTTAAATACTAATTGAGAAGGTACGACTCACGCCAACGTACGGGTAACATAACGTGTTTTTGTGGTAGCAACGATGAGTGGAAGACCAATTCCTTCAATATTTGCTTTTCTGGCATAATATTTCGCAACTATCATGAAATTTGCAGATACGATAAGACTGCCATCGGAGATGGCTGCTCAGGAAATAAATAAATCATAATGACTTGCGAGAATGCGAGAAAACCGCTGGATTGCAACCCTCGCCGATTGACATTGAACTGTAAATTCAGTTGATGAACCAAGTAACTTTGATTTTACGGGCACTATAAATATATAAATTCGAATGAGGAAATACGCTATTACTACGCTTTCCAGTATTTCCATCTGCACAATGACACTCTCAGTGTACTAAATACGTTTTGATATATGTATGGTAGAAAGGTGATGTCGAGCATTTCCTGACATCGAATTTTAAATCTGGCAAACCAAACCTGTTGTTGTTACTACAGCTTTGTCCAGTATATTCTTTCCCGCTCTTCTTCTTTTACGCAGCATCTGAAGAAGAATGATTTTCTTTATTACAATAGCATAATAAGCTACTAAGTCGGCTCACTGGCTTTGCATTTGCAACTCGAAAAAGCTTCTGTATCTGTTTACCTGCTGCTTCCATAGTTCTGTGTGATGCACTTCAGATTGATTTCACTGTCAATATCAACCATACTGTTCGAATAACTGTACGAGTTCACTACAAAGACGATCACAACTAGGACGCAGTTTTAAGTCTACCTCCATCAGCCTCGATCCATCAGTAACCTTTTGACTTCACAACGATACAACAGCTTCTGCATTCGTTAACAATTTCAGAGTCACTTTTAAAACGTCGGCAATATTCTTCTTCTGTAAGCCTTGCACGATTTGGAAGTGATTTGCAATAATTCGCTTAAGGGTTTAGATCTTTCGCAAATCCAGATCTCTGTGAAATATTCTATGCCTCAACTCTTCAACAAACCCAGCAAAAGCAGCTATATCTGCATCAGCTTTGAGTAGCTTTTAGTATTGAATATTTTAATATGCAATACCAGTAATCACTACTCTTGCTGCCGCAAACCGTAGTATCTCACTCACTCATGTTGGGCTTTAAAATTGAGTACTAAAAAAACATTACATTTAAGTGTCTGGTTACAAACTCAAAATATTAACATTCGTTTAAGTAATCGCATAGCCCTCGATTTTATTAATTTACTCGTCGCAAACTGTTAACATCTTTGAGATGGTGTTGTAATATGAGCAGCTCACTTTGCACAACATTAATGATAGAATAGTTTTCGCCCCAGCAACTATTTTATTCTACCAGCATGGTTAATGTAACTAAAGCTGTGTTGCACCGGAGAACCAACTATATTACGTAGGCCAGGAACAGACTGTTTTTGTTTGAATGATATATCTTTATGTACAATTCGGCCTTCTTATTATTTATTAATTATTTTACTGTTAACAATTCTCCCTTATTATCTGTTCATCGAGCAGAAAGCCAGCCATCATCAGTACAATAGCTGACTTTAAAACATGCACTGTCATGCAAATGAGAATAACAAAAAAAGAAGGCACAAGGCATTTGTACTAATTACAATAAATAATAAAATAAATTAACAGGTTTGGTGAAACACGGACTTCTGTCATTCTTTATTTTCCTTGAATTTCGTTACTAAACGGTATTTAGAGCGTGGGAATTAAGTAATTATTAGATTGACAGTGTCGGCATCAGGCTATGGGGGTAACATTAGCTCTTTGATATTTTATCGATACATTGGTATTTTTAATACGGGTGAAATCGTATTTTGTTATTACTATTATTATAATTGTGTATTTATTATCAGAAACTATCTGCAATTTCATTTTTTCTTTCTCGGCAGCGCGTGTATGTGACATGGCTGCTGTATGTTTATTGACTGACAGGTAGTTTATTATGAATTGTTAACATCATATACTGGTAGTATTGACCTGGCAGATATATAACTGCACGACTAATCAGTGTAAAGAAGCCAGAATAATTGCTGCAGATGGTGATAAGCGGTAAATATCTCTCATTTCTGCTTTGCAAAAGACACAAACATTCCAAGCTTGCGACTGTCATTTTCGAGAAAGTAAAACATGACTGAATCGTGTAAGCACAACTACTGAAAATGTATGCTCTTCGTCATTACTATCATGGTAATACAGAAGTACTCGAACCCCGCTTATATTACCTGTTTGCGTCCTTGAAGTAATATCGTTTGGGTAACAACAGTATTTCTTAGTTATGCTATAACATGAATTATTTAAACGTTATACTAGAAGATCGAATGAAAGAAGAAAGAAAGTTAGAGCCCCCCACGGTCATTGCGTGAGACTACTCCCTTTGGCATATACTGCGAAAATTCCTCTTGTGGGGTTTTCAGTATCTGATCAAATGAGCAGTGTATCGATGCGCTCTACCATCTCGTTCCGCTCACTTACGAATACATAGTCGACAAGCGACATCGTGCTGGAAAATGTGACAAAATGAAATTCGCTTATTGAAAACATCTTATCGCACATTCGATGATAAGTACCGTTATTTATTTCTGTGCATCGACCGACTCTGCATGCACTCGTGATGATGCTTGTGTATGTATACAAAAAGGTTGAAGTTTCTAGGAAACTTGAGTGCTATGAAACATAACGCATATTGAGCAAATAGCTTAATTGTCTCAAGATCTTTGAAACGACAGAACAAATTGTCTAAGCAGCTGATGAAGTTAACTTTTA
This sequence comes from Abscondita cerata, assembly GCA_030710515.1. Taxonomy (NCBI): domain Eukaryota; kingdom Metazoa; phylum Arthropoda; class Insecta; order Coleoptera; family Lampyridae; genus Abscondita; species Abscondita cerata. Next base: position 89,522 of record JALBCR010003364.1, read on the forward strand.
GCATAATATCGAAGAAAGCGTTTAAGAAAGTCAAATTCGGTACTTTTATTAACTTAGAAGTGCATTCTAGAGAATTTATTGTATTACTAATAGTATTGTCATACGGGACGAAAGGTATGGCATTTATTAGCAGTATGTTGACAGTGTTTTACAGTTCTGCATATTTTAGATAGATAAACCACATGACTTAACATTTACTGCTTACAATAATTCTTATTCTGATTGAAGCCAGAATATTAGTCACTTAAAGGCGGCAAGCAGAGGCGTTTGTTGTTTGAATCGAAACGCGTGCTGTAGATACTAGGTACGTAGCGTAAACTTGATAATGTCATGGTGAACGATTAAGGTATTAATCTATTAAACCTACATGCAATTTACGCTTTATTAAGCATTTCTATATTGACTTTATTTATTCACGGCGTTCAATGGCCACGTTTATTTATTCAGCAATGGCGACACGCTTTACCGAAGCATGCTTTGAAGTAACTCGTGCAGGTATTTTGCAGCATATTGGGAGCGAAGTGAGAATGCAATAGCATGTTTGAGTCGTCGGAAATTTAGTTTGTGAAATTTTGACAACAGAATGGTGTATAACTTTCAAAAATATTTTGTTTTGCAGGCTTGAACCGGCCCATGGCGACACTCGTAAACGGCAATAAGCAATTTGTAGAGCATTTGTTATGCTCAGCTTGCACTCTGAGCTGACCTGACATACGGCTTACAGTACTCAAGCTGTTGACCCGATTACTGTTTCGTCAACATCAATGTGTTACTTAAAATGGTTGTATCGTGTGACACTTTTCATCGTAATTCATGCCCACCGTTTAATGAAAAACGAATATACATATATTGCGCAATATTATCTGCGTCTTTTGTGTCAGCCGTATTAAATATAATTTTATTTTAAACTTTGATACAGCTTTATATTGCTCGTGGTAACCTTTAGGCTGTGTGTGCAAGCCACTTTAAATGAAAATCGTGCGTAAATAATCGTATGTACTGCTTAACATTCGAGCAAAAAAAAATGAAACACACAGAAATCTTATATGGCTTATGTGTGAAAAGGAGTTACACATACACGTGCACGAACACTTTACACTGCATCATAAATAACTACATATTTAAGAAATTATACTTTTATTATTAATATTTTGAATTGATTTTTACAATCTGAAGCATGACTTTTATATATTTCATGACCTCTTGAAATTTTATTACTTTCCAAAAATTATTTTTTTAAGAAAAATGTCTGAAAGTCATACTGCTCTGAGCACAGTACATTCTTTACCAGAGAGGTTCTCTGCTCAAAATAATTGTTTTGACACCAATACCCTATAACCAAAAGTGGCTAAGAAACGAAGGAAAAATCATTTCAAGTATTGTATATTGAGTTTCACTTTCTAGCCATGCTGGTATCGCTTTCAGTATGTTTACATGTAATGTGTGAGACAGAGGCCCTGATTTAGCTCGCCACAGGCAATATCAAATAAATGATAATATATTTACCAACCGTCAACGACTACGAGAACTCCAAAATAATTCTGACAAATAAAACGAACAATTTGAAGACTTTTCTCTCTTGTTAAATTGCTAATGTTATTAGTTCGATCAGAAAAAATTAAAATAATATTTATGCAAGGCGCATCCATTCACTTAGAAATCCAGGGTAGACTGCTAGTAGGATATGCGATCATGTCAATCGATTGGGAACCTTTCTGCGTAAAGCCTCACGCTCTCCCGACAATTGCCACTGCAAAAGCCTTACTAACAGCATATCAGTCTGTTCGGCAAATGTGTAGCCTATTTTCAAGTAGTTAATCGCAAAATGAAACGTAGTAACCTTAGATTCGATTTTGGGAAGATCCGGTAAATGAATATCACAAATGATAGATTTGATTGACATGATCGCATAGCCTGCTAACAGTCTACTTAAATTTCTAAGCGTATGGATCATCTTTGAGATAAGTATTCATTTTTCTGATCGAACTAATAACATTAGCGCAATTTAACAAGAGAGAAAAATTTTCCAAATTGTTCATTTTTATTTGTCAAATTATTTTGATTTCGTATTAGGGCGTTGTCCTTTAACAAAAATACATTATGAAAATGTTAATTTAACAGATCCCGAACTATTTTTGGAGAAAGTATAGTGAAATAAGAATACTTACTTGTTGGAAAATATAATCTTCGTCTGGATGAAACGCTTCGACGAAGAACTCATAATGAATTTCCAAAATATCTAAATACGCAGCAGAAGACATCGACTAGCAACAACTCCTGGACCTTCATTCTGAAAACCGCCTGGATGCGATTGACACAAACGACAGTTCTTCCATTCTAAAACAGTGATTAAATGGGCGCGGCCATTACAGATCTTAAATCATAGATTCCAAATTCAGGGACTAGACTGCATATGCTTGCTAAAATTCGAACGACGTGCTCGCGACACTAGATGCTTTGTACTGTTTGGCTCTGTCCTCTCCTTCCGATCTTTTTTGTGCGGTTATGCGGCGTCGGAAAGCCAACGTGCCTATGGTCTGGGCGGCAGTGGTTGTTGCGTGTGAGGCAATAGATGTACCGATAGATGCACTTTAGGTCTACCCTTTCCGATGTCCTGAAGTCCTCTGTTCAGATTCCCATTTTTGCTCGGCACCCTACGGTGCACGGTACTATCCCCAACATACGTGAAATTCGCTGTCTCGCGCTTTAAACCGAATGAGCGGCATTACAACATGAGCCACGGCAAAATGAGATTTTACATTCTTACTACCTTTGACAGTTTCTGCTGCTCAAGCGGTAGGCAAGTATTTATTTATTACATACTTCTAATGACAATGTAACAACCGCAGAGCAATATGACTCCAGAAAGTAAACCAAACTTAAGCAGAATATCTATTGTTATTGAAACTTATTCATAAAGTAAAAGCCATTTCACTATAATGCTAATGAACGAGATTTTTTGAAATATTAAGATTACAATGAAGGACTATAAACTTCGAAAATATCTAATTAGTATTTACACTGCATTTCATAATATTGGCAGCAATAACATACACGTTACAGGTGCAAGTTGTCGCCAGAACTGATATGATATATTTGTGTTTCTCTGCTATCTTTATTCATAAATGACCTTAAGTTATGAAACTCGGCTGCGCACAGACGGCAAAGCCGAGCAGCTTAGACGCGGCAGCGGGCCGAGAAAGTCAGAGCAGAACGACAAACGATAACATGTTCCGCAACAAACGGAACGTTTGTGCTTCATTTATATTATTTTCGGTAGTGTTCGGTTCATATATATTTATTGGCCGAAAATTGCTGAAAACGAAGATAAGGCAACCAGCTTTTTGCAAGCGAAGTAAAGTATAATTGACTTTTCGCTTTATTTTTGAAATTTCCCGCCCCAAACGATGCTAATAAGACATCATTTTTCTTGCGTTAACAAGCACTGAATGACCACAAAACTTTGATACATCGTAATACCCGCAAACGCAACGAGCCCTGAGAAACGAAAATAAATAATTTTAATTCTCCCGCATACATTGTTTAAACGATTTTTGTTGAATTCGTCAAACCTGCCAAACACGACTAGCGCGACGATGTCGGAGAAAAGCGACGAAGTGCACGGGAACTAATGAATGGGTAGGCTGTCGGGATTTGCGGTGCGTAGCAATGTTCCGACCATTCAGTCGTTGTTCTCGTTCCTCGTTTGTTGTTCAGGTGACGCTGCAACACAACTAAGCATATTGAACTATGCTTATGTGAAGAAGGTGTGCGTGGCGGCAACGTGCATTAGTAGATTCCATTGCCTATTACATATTTTCTTGGAACATTCGATAATTAACCAATAAGTATGATGACTATACTTCACGAGTTGACTCGCAGCAGACTACAAAACAGTAACTTGGAGCTATTTGGCGAATTACTGGCACATTATCGAAAAATATTTGAGCTCGAAGCTACTGTAGTATCCGAACAGCGCAAAGAGGCAGAATTTGCCGGTAAACAACAATGCAGTACGGCCATTGACCATGTATGTATGTGGTACAGCGATAACGTCAGTAACGAGCTATAGGTCACACCGATATTGATTTTTATTTTCACTTTTTATATTAACTACGAAAAATGACGTCATAAAGGCTGTACATTTTGTAGACTAAATGATGAAGAGTTTAATGATTTTTAATAACTACAATAATTAGTAGGTTGAACTGACTAAAAATAAGTAATAATCAGTCAGCATCACACTATTTAATTTTGATATAATTTAAGATTGACAACTATGAAACGTTTTTTAAAATCAAAATTGGCTTTAATTTTGACACAACAAGCATTTCTAAACAAGTACGATTGTCATTTATCAAACTATGTTTAATTAGCCGACACCTTCAAGCTATATTCTTTAAAAGAAAAGAGTAAGTAACAACGTAGAAAACCCACCTAATTTTCTAAAACATTGCTTAGTGTAATGATTCATTCTAGAGTGTCGCTATAAGATAACCACTGCTGAACACCTGCTGTTAAGTATGAAATGAAGAAAATACCTTTAAGCCCGCTTCACAATGTGCAAACTTTGTTTACGAAAGTGGTGTCCAGAGGCTGCATGAGTGCTGCCTTTTCCCTAAGCATTTTTATTCGAGAGAGTCTTTCGCTGAAACCACTCTGCGGCATTCCAGCTTTCGATTTGCCCTGTAAATTTGCGATTATTGCGCGGCAAAATGGCATGAGCGGCCCCATCATGACCGCTATCTTTTCTCCGGGCTCTTTGTCGCTTTATAGTGAACTTTAAAACAAAAGTTATCACTGGTGATAGGTAGCGGCGCCAATGTAAAATATTCTGCCAAAATCAAATCTCATGACATGACGTTGTTGACATTTGCTCAACACCGTAACACATTGACCGCCTGTACATACTTTTCACCTGAGTAGCTGTTCAATTGACTAGCACGCAACGCGGAATAGTCAGCGATTGTTGTTCAGCTGGTGAACGAACCGATCAGCTTGGTTGACGGGTGAGCGGGCGCGTCGACGAAAACATCGCTTTACAATGTCGCAAGGAAACGGGTGTGAAGTAACGGTAAGGAGGAACTCAATAAGCGCATCAAGCTGACGTGCTGTGTTGTGTTGATTTTCTTTTGCGAAGTCTGGCTGGCAAATGTCACGCAAATATGTTGTATCCGACCAAGTAATGTTTCTTTGGTTATATACTTCTGTTTGTCTTTCGCTGCTATCTTTGTTCTTTGGGCTGCTCATACGGCACGATTCTTTGATTCCAGTATGTTCCTACATGAGTGCGTATTAATTCGTATCGAAAAAATTTTAATTTGTTTGTTCACGTAGCTGTTTACACAGAGCTTTCGTGGCTGTCATGCGTTTTTGTTAAAACTGAATGAAAGCGAGGCTATCGTAGCGATTATAAGTGCTGCGTTTTAAATAGTTAGAACATCTAAGTTGATAAATGCAGATGCTACTCAGTGTCCAGCAATCTGCGTGTTTGTCGGTGAGATGTGCTCAGCGGGTAAACTCTGGCATTAAATGATGTAGCTCTGCAGTGAGTATATTATGAATGTCGGTCAACAGAAATAAGTATTTTCAGTTGCTGTTTGAATCGAGACCAACAGACTCAGTTCGAGCATTGTGACTTTATGGATGAACATGGTCTACCACTACACGCGAAAACGCAAAACGGCAGTCTGGGGCCTGTCATGGTCAGCGTGTTTTGAGATGCGAGAGTATGTTGGTATTGAGGCTCTCAGCCTTGTGACCGGCTTCAGATCTGTATTGCTGAAGAAACACAACTGGCAATCAAGTTGCGAGACTGGCTGTATGTTAGGCCATGTTGCTCGATTTGTATCCCGCTGCCTATCCCAAGCAAGAAAGGAAGCGCTTATCACAGAAGTTGAATATTACTGCAACATCGAGCATTCGCTGCTGCTATTTTTCATTGTCGAGCAAATGTTTTTCGTACTATTGTGTATTTATTATGTTTTCACTCATAACACCTCGTTTTATTGGCTATGATGTCTTTTGAAACACCACTCATATTTGTTTTTTCTATACGATATCTGTTTTTGACATGTTTTCTTTTATTGCTAAGCTTGACCCATGTAGCACAATATTATATTCATAAGTTCCCTTTGAGCCAACCTTTCTTTGCTGTCGTCACTCTGATTTCTTCTCGACCATTACCTGTTACACTTTTTGTGATTTCGCCACTCTCTTTATTATTCTTTGATATTTTTACACAGTTTATTTTAGATTTTGATTTCAAGGTATTTCATATGATTTTAGTTATTGAGCGACAGCTAATTCAAACGATAACAACGAAGATAAATACTCAGTTATGTTAAAAGCTCTTACACGACACAATATCATTACAACGATAATATAAGAATACGCGTAATAAACGCATGCTTCCACAGTATAATTGACTTCGAAAATTATTCAGCAGGCTGCTGTAACTGTATATTTTAGTATTGCTCTAATACTAAATTTAATGCGCTGTACTGTTCGAATCTGCGTAAACTATGTTATGAGCAGTCTGTGTGCGCATTCAACATGCATCAGCAATATTGTGCTGTGCTGTTGAGCTATCTGAAAGAGATGACAGAAGGTACTTTAGAATAACTTTGTTAATATATTGATGGTTGGTCCCCACTTCGGAAATTGCGAGGGTGCGATAACACATCAAATATTAGACACAAAGACAGGAAATGCCGATACGCTGTAATGATAGAGAAATGAATAAAGAATACATTTATGAGAACTTTGCAATTTAGAGCACATTTTTACTTTGAATAATTACGTTCTAAGAGTAAAAATGTACTTTCTGTGTGGTACAATAAACCAATTTTAATGAAAATGTGGCTTAAGTTTGCAGTTGAAATGTGAATATACAACTGAAGCTCTTGAGTAAGGATGTGGCTGATAACTGCAGCTGTGTTTTAACATTCATAATTTTAATGTGATCTTCAGTTTGGCTGCAACTTACATTACATAGCGTGTCTAAGAACACGCGCTAATTACTTTTATTGAATATGAGCTCAGCGCTTTCATCTGCTTTATCGTATTTAATGTATTTCTGTGAAAACAGTGCTGCTTTGCAAAATAGATGAGGTAACTGTTTACTGTTGCATCTACTCCCCCAGGCTATAATTGGTATCATATTAAAATTGGTAGAACACGGTGGCAAATATCTGGAAATGATAGTGCATAGATAATAAGTTGACACTAGGCTTTTTCGCCGAATGGATTTATTTTTAATTGAATTTTAGCTCCATCGGTATCTGACAACTTGCAGCCAAGAACGACACAGCCAGCATTGTATCTTTCGGCTTTGTTCTGTGAAGTAAAGTGGTGACAAATATACCTGCAGTGCTGATAGTGGTATTTTAATCGGCATCTTGCATGTGCAAGCCTACGAATGTATTTGTATTTGTTTATTTTCGAGCATGCTAGTATTCACAACTAAGTACTAGTAACTGAATGAACCACCACAGAAAAACGATGAATTACAGGCATGTGAAAACTTTAACATGACACGCTTTCCGTATGAGTCTTGCAACTAGCGACTGCGCTGTTCTGTAATTTTTTGTTTTTGGTATTTACGCAAACTTACGTCAGCACCTACGCAATTGGCCATACGCTGAAAATTGAATGTAATATTCATTCGTTTATACAGTTTATGAAAAGTAAAATCGGCTTCATTATAAGAACCAGTTTTATACTCCTGAATAATCATAAATGTACTTTGCTTTGTGACACTTTGTCGCAAACTACTCGGCTCCTGGCACATCTGTCAATGTCAGTAACCATTTATGTCAGAATTAAATAAGGCCTTCAGTATCAAAAAACCATTTTTAAGAAAGGGTGGCTAAGTGACTTACATAAGTATTACGTACTTTAGTACGCTGCCCAGATGCTGCAGAGGCACTTTCCATTTATAACACTCAATTTCTCAATCACAGCACTTTTGAACAAAAACAATTTGTTGTTCAAGCCCACTAGTAAATGATGTTTGAAGATAGCAGCTGATATTAATAAATTGTTTATAATTTCTACAATGTAACGTGGCACTATAGAAACACAGACTATGTCTCACCTCAGCTACGTATTTCAACTATGTAGCTGCCAACTTCTTTAAAAGACCGACTATGGAAGCCAGGCAGAGCTCATACGACTTTTGGGCTGCTGGGCAATTTATTGGAAATAACGACCGACTCAAGCAGCTGCAAATTTTTACGTCATAAAATACAAAAAACTTACGGTAATGGTTAATATAGTACTGCTGTTGTTGATATGAAATAAGTAATAATGCCAATGAAACTTTTACAAGAACGGCGTAATTGCAATGAAAAATCATTTGAATGTGCAATGAGAAAAAACACAAAAAATAGAATCATATAAGCCATCAGCATTACTGAGTTCAAATTTATTAAACACACAAAACAGGTAATTTCACAGTTTTCAATAAGCTGAAAAGAATTACGACTTACAACATTTGTTCAAAACACATTTGCATACTTTCTTATGGTCGAACAATATTTATTGAATATAAAATGATTACAGAATCTGTTGACCGCAGTAAACTCGATCTTACTAACAATATATGTCCAGTGTAAGAATCATTTTAATGTGTTTAATAGGAAAGCTTCATTATCTTTGATCATAAACAGTAAAGAAATGCATTATTTGGTACAACTATAACTACATTTTTAAATATATGCCAAAAATAGCACACACTAAGTATTTTATTGTTTTAACAAATTATAAAAGCCACGTTTTACCTATTATATCATGTCAGATAACTCTTATAAAAATTTGTGATTGTTGTAGGCAAATGAGTTAATTTCGGCAAACAGGCTATTGTTTAAATTTGCTTGTCTTATTGAAGTGCTAGTTTAATAAATTTGTATTATGTCTACGACGACTAGTGACTCAGCAGTACGGCAGCACTCCACCAGAACATCGAAAACTGGCGACAATGCAACACTGCAGTGCCAGAGAATGCGGGTTTGAAACAATACACAGCTGTTTAAGAGAATGATTGCCAAAAAACAAGGGTGGAAACACAACGAAAAAATATGTACGGCATACTTTCAACGAGAGCAGAAAACTGTACAAATCGTCAGCATTATGTCCATCTACTCAATGTTAAAATCAACGTTTTTCAATAAACATTGGCCTGTGACATCAGCAAATATATGAAATACTAGCATTCTGCAAAAAGCAAAATATTAACTAAAAAAGTCAAGCTTTATTTACTTAGAACTGAATAAATCATTTCTTCGTGTCTCTGTCTTACCATACCTTATGTGAAGGTAGCACATTTAATGTTGTATATCTGGCACATAAATTAACGCTTTATCTTCATAGGTATTTGCAATAGAGTACCAGAGGCCAGACAACCTAAACAAAATGAGAGTTGAAGATATCAGGTGTTTAAGAAATGGAGAACACTGTAACAACATACCGGGTCCAAAAATGAGAACAGACACTTCACTATGGAAAGCAACTGACAGCTCTTTGAAAAAATAAATCCTCTGGTGGCCCAGAAAACCTGTCTTTATTTTAAGACCTGCACGGCTCACCAAACTTTTGTGTGAGCTAACAGAACTAATTCTACACAAATTCACACTTTACAAAATTCCAAGTTTGTTGCAACTTCTTCGCTTTTTCCTTATCCTAGGCTATACGGAATAAATTGCTTACTGTGGACATCGGCATCACTGTTAATCTGTGTTGACGTGGGTATGGAGAAGATGAAGAGTTCCACATTGCTTTGAAAAGAGGCACGTGAAAGATTCCATTAAGATAAATATATCCGAAAAACAGCAGTGTTAGTGTGAGAAACTCACGGTTAATGTTCACCTGAACAGTAGATTCGCTGATGCTTTGACAATCTTTGATCGAAAATTCTCAGTACTGAAAATATTTCCTTTCTACTATCTGGCATGCGCTTGTGTGTATATCATTTACAATTATTATAAAAATAATTCTTCACATTTTGTTTTATTGAAAACAGTGTTATTATTCTTTCAAAAATAAATAATTTTCTTGTTAACAACAAGTACACATTTTCGGGTATACCATTAGGCTAAGGGCCCTTTGTTGTAACCAAACAAGCATCTACCGCACATTACTGTAAATGAGGCAGCCCCTGCCTCATTGCAATATTCGCGAAACTACTTAGCACCACAAATATTTTAATACTGGTGAAGTAGCATTAGGCTGCAGTAAATCAGAGACAAACTGTACTTTGTTTAAAACACTAGCGACTGTTTTCGGTAACTGAAAATAAATAGAGAATTGAGTAATTTAAGGTCAGCTTGAAGCAATATGTACCTCGGAAAAGAGATGCTTTTTAATAACTCGCCTGTTCTTTATCGGCTAGCATATCGACCCTTCATGCATAAAGATGCTGTCACCATTATATGCTATTTATGACATCGTAACCATCCATTTATTTATTGCGCAATAAGCTCTTACGTTATAACAATGCTAGGGCATTCTTATTATAATGACTCAATATGTCATAGTATTCTGCTCCTGTCAAGTGGCTTATGTTATTTATTTCTCCAATATAAGGCTTATATGTCTGCAATGAATAAACTAAAAACAAGCTTGTAAATACTATGATTTCACTGCTATGGGTAAAATTCTTAAGACTGAATAAAGTGAAACCAATTATACTTATTAAATGTGTTATAATGACTTGAAAGTAAATCGGTGTCGAAAAATTGTGCGAAGATTTGTTGACTATGTAAAACATGGAGTTCATCACATGTTTCAATCCTCTATTTGTGTCAATCTATTCATAATATGCTGTGAATTCCCAGTATGTATTTCGCGAGCACGTGTGTTGCTCTGACACGAGAAACACTCAAAACTATGGCACTGTTATTAAGCTATTCTTTTGTCAAGGAATTACTGGAAGAGAGCCTGGTATATTCTTCTTTAAACTTCTGATTACTGTCCAAAAGCTTTCATCGCATACGAATAATCATCACGTATAACGCTACCGCTGCGAACTTTTCTGTTCTAGCCTTCGGTGATACTGTACCATTGCTGCCAGAGATTTGTATCTCTATCTGATATCTTCTGCATATCTTTCCATAGCAGTACCTTGCTTCTTCCATGTCTTTTGTGACACATATTTTCTTGTATTGTTTTGAGTTGTCTGTTTATTTTGTTTTATTGTTGTACTCTATATTCGCTACCAGAAATCACCCTGTTGTTCTATATTTTTGGTACTTAACTATTCTCTATTCTTTCCTTATATTTTCATCAAATCTTTCCATTTTCATCGTTATCACCTGGCAAGGCTGAGCTTTCTTAGTAGCCATCTTTCCGTTCTTATGGTAGCTGTTTAATTTTATTCTTCTGAGTAAATCTCGTGACTGATGCTTGCAACATTACTTATTTTTAACATTTCTAATCTTATGTTTATAAAGATACTAAACAACTCATCTTGTTTTCGCTATCTTTTTCGCTCTGCTGCTAATAATACCGGCCTATACTCGGTTTCACATTCAGCACTCTCATTCTTTATTGTATTGATGTTTTGTCAGAATAGATTCGTGTGGGGTGCAACCACAGGAACAGGAGTAGG
>JALBCR010003365.1:0-35287 GCA_030710515.1 Abscondita cerata
TTAGAAAATAGGTAATTTACGTTGCTTACTTAATTTTTTTCTTTAAAGAATATATTTGAAGGTATCGCTAATTAAACACCATAGCTCGATTAATTATCGAATCAAAATTTTGTTTAGGAAATGTTTACAAAATAAAATTAGAAATAATTTTGATTTAAAAACGTCTACAAGCAATAACTTTTAAATTAAATCAAAAACTAAACATGGTTATTTGGGTTGACTGATTATTACTTATTTTAAATAAATCTAACCTACTAATTATTGTGTTATTAAAAAAATCATTAAACTCTCTATTCATAATATTTAGTCCTTACAAAATGTATATTTTATGACGTTTCATTTTTTTCTGTAGTTAATATAAAAGTGAAAATAAAAACTAAGGCAATTCTTATTGTCAACGTATATATTTAGTTTTTGACAAGAATTTATTACATAATTATAATTAAGATACCAAGTTATAGTTTAAAATTAAATGAAAACTTTTTTTTAAATAAAGGTATTACTATATAAATAAATATAAGAAATCAATAATGGGTGTGACCTCCATTATTATTGATACATTCTTGAGGCGTCTGCTCATTGACGCTATCAAGGTATCAATATAATTAATATTAATCGTTTCATGCGGTATCAATGGCTGCAATTAGTGCATTACGGTTTACTGGTATAAAATTTGGCCCTTGTTGTCTTCGGATAACAGCAAGTATTCGAGCCCAAACATTTTCGATAATGTTAAAATCTGGGCTTTTGCTGGCCAGGGTAACAGCTCCAAGTTATTTTCTCGTATCCAATTGCGCACAACCCGCGAAGTATGAATAGGGGCGTTGTCCTTTAACAACAAAAATACATTATGAAAATGTTAATTCAACAGATCCCGAACTATTTTTGGAGAAAGTATAGTGAAATAAGAATACTTACTTGTTGGAAAATATAATCTTCGTCTGGATAAAACACTTCGACTGAAGGTTTCATAATAGTTTCCAAAATATCTAAATACGCAGCAGAATCAAGACGTCCATCGATAGCCCAACAAACTCCTGGACCCCGCGCGCTAACCCAACCCCACACATTCACAGAAAAATAACCACTTCGTTTTTAGGACATATGTGATTATTTTCGTAACGAGTTCCTTCCATTCTAAAAACTTTTAGTGGTCCATCGTTGCGGCTATTGAACGTTTTTTCGTCGCTAAAAATCACTCGATTCCAAAATTCCAAAGGTTCGTTCACATATCGCCTTGCAAATTCCAGACGACGTCTCATATTTTCGTCACTGAGAACTTCTTTCGCAGCAGCATTATACTTCTTTATTCCCATCTCCTTTAATCTTTTTGTGCAGTTATACGGCATCCGGGAAAATGTGTATCTGCTATAGCCCTGGAGTATGTAGCAAATGGTTGTTCTGTTACGTAATGAAACAACTCGAGATCTTGAGCACGTGTAGATACTTTAGGTCTACCACTTCCGATGGCTCTTTCCAAAGTGTGTTCAAGATTCCATTTTACTCGGTAATGCCCTACGGTGCTTTTTGGTATATCTAACATACGTGAAATTTCACGCACGCTACGGCCCGCCGCTAATTCCGAAACAATCCGCGCTTTCAAATCAGCACCGAGATGAGGTGGCATTTTCACAACACTTGAAATTTTAAACTAAAATGGAATTTACATTTCTTACTTTATTTATTGGTTCACACTACCCCTTCTCAAACAGTAGGTAATTGTTTATTTATTACATACTTCTAATGACCAATGTAACAACCCTTAGAGCAATATGACTCAAAGGAAGTAAATTAAACAAGCAAGGATATTCTATTGTTATTGAAACTTATTCATAAAGTAAAAGCCATTTCCTTATAATGCTAATGGACAGGATTTTCTTTAAGTATTAAGATTACAATAGAGGACTTATAAACTTTCGAAAATATCTAATTATAAATATTTACACTGCAATTGCGCTTTTTCCTTAATAATTTCTTAGCAATAACATACACGTTCTTGGTTTTAAGTTGTCATAAATTTGATATGATATAAATTTGTGTTTCTAATATTACATCACAAACTAATCTTTATTCGCCAAAAAATTGTTGCTTAAGTTGTAAAGCTTCGTACACACCTGAACAACAAACCGAGCAACAAACATAACAACGAACCGAAAGTCAAACAGAACGACAAACGATCTTTTATGATTTCCACAATCCGAACAACAAACGGAACGTTTGTGCTGTTCCCATAATTATTTTCAGTAGTTTTCAGTTCATATATATTTATTATTGAGAAGAGAAAATTGCGGAAAACAAGAAGATAGTGCCAACCAAATTTTTACGCACAAAGAAGAGTAAAAATTATAATTTACTTCGCTTTTTTTATTTTGGAAATTTCCTGCCCAAATGATGCTAATAGGGACATCATTTTTTCTTGCATTCTTAAACACTGATTAATTTAAAACATTTTTCTTCTGTCAACTCCATAATATTACCTAAAACACAACAAACCCACAAAAGGGAGGACAAAAATAAATAATTTAATTCTCCCGCATAAGTTTGTTCGCCGTTTTGTTTAGATTCGTCCAAACCTGCAAACGCATTCGCGCGCATTTTCTTTGATGTCGGAGAAAAACCGACAAGTTGCGGGAACGCCGCAAACCGTTCGTGGAACAATCAGGACTTGCGAATCTGTTCTAAAATTCGTACGTAGCACCGTCCAAATTAATGTTCCGATTGCCGTTCGGTTCGTTGTTCTGTTTGTTCCTCGGTTTGTTGTTCAGGTGTGTACGAAGCTTTACAATAAGCATATTAATATGAACTATATCTTATGAAAGGAGAGTTATGTAACTATAATTAACGACTTAACGTTACGTTAGTAGATTCCATTTACTATTTACACATATTTTCTTGGAACATTCGATAATTAACTATCGGGATATGATGACCCTATACTTCGCAGGTTGTGCGCAACTGGATACAAGCAAATAACTTGGAGCTGTTACCCTGGCCAGCAAAAGCCCAGATTTTAACATTATCGAAAATGTTTGGGCTCGAATACTTGCTGTTATCCGAAGACAACAAGGGCCAAATTTTATACCAGTAAACCGTAATGCACTAATTGCAGCCATTGATACCGCATGGGAAACGATTAATATTAATTATATTGATACCTTGATAGCGTCAATGAGCAGACGCCTCCAAGAATGTATCAATAATAATGGAGGTCACACCCATTATTGATTTCTTATATTTATTTATATAGTAATACCTTTATTTAAAAAAAAGTTTTCATTTAATTTTAAACTATAACTTGGTATCTTAATTATAATTATGTAATAAATTCTTGTCAAAAACTAAATATATACGTTGACAATAAGAATTGCCTTAGTTTTTATTTTCACTTTTTATATTAACTACAGAAAAAATGAAACGTCATAAAATATACATTTTGTAAGGACTAAATATTATGAATAGAGAGTTTAATGATTTTTTTTAATAACTTACAATAATTAGTAGGTTAGATTTATTTAAAAATAAGTAATAATCAGTCAACCCAAATAACCATGTTTAGTTTTTGATTTAATTTAAAAGTTATTGCTTGTAGACGTTTTTTAAATCAAAATTATTTCTAATTTTATTTTGTAAACATTTCCTAAACAAAAATTTTGATTCGATAATTAATCGAGCTATGGTGTTTAATTAGCGATACCTTCAAATATATTCTTTAAAGAAAAATTAAGTAAGCAACGTAAATTACCTATTTTCTAAAACGTGCTTAGTGTAATGATTCATTCTACAGTCCTTCTATAAGATAACCCCTGCTGAGACTACCTGCTGTTAGAATTGTAAATGATACCCTTAAGCCCGCTTCACAATGTGCAAACTTTTGTTTACAGAAATTGTGGTGTCCAAGTTTTAAATTTCATGAGTGTACATACTTTGGACTGTAAAACTTCGTCGAAAGTTTGTAATGGCAGAATAAACGATATTCTAAATTGATCAATGTTATTAAAGAAAATTGAAACACCATTAAGTTGCGCAATTCTCTTCTGTTATTAGAAAATGCTTCTTATTTCTGAAACACATTTAGTATTTAATTTTAGTGTTAAAGTTAACAACAAAGTAGATTTTTTTTTCAATTTTTTGATGTTATGGCTTAAGAAATGCAATAGTACTTATACCTTTTTGCTTTATATTTATAGAAATTTTTCATTATCTCACATATTATAAATAAGACGGAAGTTACGAGACGGTTTCCAAAAACCGACAATTTTAACATCCTTTTTTACTTTTTCTGACAAATTAGGAATTAGCACATTATAATGAACAAAAAAATATTGTCCGGTGGTCAAGTGTATGTCCGTCTATATATAAACAAGATATCAAGACAAGACAACCATTTATAGGTACATAAATTTATGAGTAAACACTTTTTGAATCCGATAAATAACTACTAAGAAATGATATCACATGACACCAATTGTTATCTCCACCAATATTAATTACCTTATACAAAAGAAAGTTGGAAACAAAAAGTTGTTGGAAATTTTATTGTCTATAGCTTTTGTTTGAACTATATTTCTAAAACGCAATTTTCATTTATTCATTTCAACTCGTCTTAAAAAACGTGCGCGCGGTATCTCCTGCTTTGACGCTGTTAGATATTTATTTTATTTTTCGAACAAAATGTTTTATCGCCACACAATTTCGATACTCTTTCACATTTGGATAATATTAAAAACGATGTGGGAATTCTGCGCAAAACGCTGTTTTACTATGCTTTGAAGAACTCTTCATACAAGACACATACCTAATTTGATTAATTCATTTTTTCATTCTTTTATCTAATTCTCAGTTATTTTCAGATGTTGACAAATTTTTCATACAAGTCATATTTGCAAAAATGTGGGAATTTTATTTTTTTTATTTTTTACATTTTTAATAATTGATTATTTCACCCGAACTGCGAATAATTGCATGTCATAACTACCAGCTCACCTGAAAAATAATTAATACTGATTTCCTGAAAGTTTAAGTTTAAAACCTTGCTAATTGAATAAAGAAGATTAACGCTTTAATACATAATATGCATCCTACGGAAGTTCTTTAAAATACCGTGTATGTACTTGTTTTATTAATAGAACATTATCCCAACTATTTATTATTAAAAACTTTTTATTGTAACCAAATTAAATTGATAATTAACAAGAAAGACGAAGTCACCGCCTGGAATTTTTAGATACTTGGGCATTTATAATCCCTCGACCTATTAATTTACCGAGAACGAGGCGCATGTTAGTATGTCAATTTTTCAGTTGATAAATATTATTTATGATCTAATACCAAGCATTTTCCAATAGCTTTGTAGGTGTCCTGTTTAATATTTCAATATAATCCGTGAAACGTAAATATTTAGAAAAAGAATAAAATTTTTATTTCAAGCGAGTTTTCATTCTGTTGTATGTTTAAATATAAATTTTAGGTATACGAGTTTCGCAAACCTTTTGTGATTTATTAAAGCGTGAAGATGAATCTGCTTCTGTTTTAACTGGCGTTTAAAAACGATTTTGTTTTTAGTCGAGAAATGTCATACTATCAGTAAGACGAAATTTTTGCATTGTTAATATTCAAGTTCTATTTTAAAGAGAGAGGGATGTTATAGCGTGGTCCCCACGGAAAAGTTGGACAGGCATTTATTATGTTAAATTAAAATTAACGTACTTATATCTTTTTTCTGGCACAGTTCGAATACAATATAATAATACATCGTGTCTGGAGAGTGCTTTGAAGAAAATATCAACGCTTGTTTTAAATAAAATTCTGAGAGTTTGATCCGTCGTCTGCATTGGTCTTGATTTATTTGTACAGAGAAAATGCATTGTTCAAGTAAAATTATAATTCAACAATATTTAACAAAGATGAAAATAGCTAAACAATAGTGTAACATCACAACATGTGTTCAAAAATCCTCTTAATTGCAAATACAATTGCAGGCTTTTTCTAAGATTTCTGCAGCTCTTAACACGTCTCTTCTAATGTCATGTCGCCATTATTTGCCATTAATCGGTTGGGAAACATTTCCGACAAGCATTCCTTTAACCCTACCAGCATTATCAGGCGGCGCCCGATCCTGCTGGAACCAGATTGTGTTCAAAACGATTAAGAGGTAAGTTATTGTCGACAAAATCTGTTAAAATGTCTCAAATAATTGAGGTAACCGATCTGCACTCAAATTTTCTTCATAGATGTAAAGGACCTATTATTGTATCGCCCAATAATCCAACCCACACATACAGTCCAAAACGAATTTGTGGTCGTCGTTCTTGGAGTAGATGGGGTCTCTAATCGACCAGTAATGTTCGTTTAGAAATTTGAATTTTTCTGAATTTCATTATTCATGAATCGCAAAAGGCTACCTCTATGATCTCCCAGATGCTAGGGTTTGAGAAACACAACTTTCCAAACAATTTGATGCGATGTCAAATCCAGCTGGGCTGCAACTTCTTCTTGAAGCAGAGGATTGTCTTGCACCTAATTTATAATTATTATGAATATTTTATATCGAACCATGACAAATGTTTACCGCTTGCAAAGTTTATTGCTGATGTTCATTGGGCCTATCGTCATATTCCGTCTAGGTTTTTAAACGAACCATATTGGCCCAAGTTTCTGTGCAGTACAAAAAATACCTCAAAGTAGGTTGTTGCCGCTCTGGATAACTTGCTACCAAATATATTTCTGCATTAAGCGGTTATTTAAAATGCCGTGTGAATAAATTTGAAGCATATCTCTTTGTTACTCACATGAAACGGGCATTATCAACGTTATAAATATCCTAAACGTAAAGACAAAAATTGATTCAAGAGTCAAACTGTCAAAGTTTTGTTGAAAACAAAAGAGCGTTGATATTTTTTCTTCAAAGCATTCTTCTACACACAAAATGAAAGATTTTATTTTTTTCAAACATGTAATAAATAAAATATTATGTGTGATAAAGAGAAAAATTAACATAATTTAAAAATGGAAAATTCTAAATGGCTTGCATAAGAAAAATGAAGTTGATCACATGTTAGTTCGTCATTAAAGTTATATTGAAAAGTCGACGCCATATTCTAATTCTACATGAAAAAGTGCCCCGAAGAATGTCTTGGTTAGAAAAGACAAGCTTAATTGATTTTTGATTTAAAATAGAAAAACGAAAATTGTAAAATTTTGTTTTTGCGATATGTCGTAAACTGTCAAAGATAAGGCAAATCTGAAAACACATTATTGTTTGGCATGAAAATGCACAACTTGGCCCTAATTTAACCAACTTCGTATCTCGTAAGATAAGCGAGAATCATAGTAGCACTCGAAAAACGGACACGGTGTATACTACGTTGAATAGATAAAATAAAACAAATTGATGTGATAATTATGAATATTTCAAAGCGTATTTTACTAAAAAATCAGTAAAAACAGTTATTTTTTGTAAAATTTTCTTTATTAATCGAATGGATTTTATTTATTAAGCGGCTAACTTAGGGTTCGATTCTGATTGCAGTATTTTCTATTTTTATTACATACAATTTTGTAAAGTGAGTTTAACATTTTGAAAAAAAGATTACTCATTTTATAAAAATTATATTCATAATTTTTCTGAGTAAATCATAATACAAATATTGCTTTTTTATTAAAAATACCCTTTAAATAATTACATTACCATATAAATTTGTTCTCATTTATTTATTTAATAAAATATGTTGTTATACAGGGTGATTGTTTGGAACAGTACATTACAAGAATATAGGGATGGGGAAATCGTATGGCTCTGAAATTTTGTTGTTGGCCGAAGTTCGTTGTGATCTTTCTAATAAAAATATTTTAAGATGGCGGCACTTCCAAGTGGACACTACTCTCTTATTTCAAATACGATTACATGTTTTTATGGCTTTTTGGTTTTAGCAGCTAATTTTAGATGAATTTTCATCAGCATTCCTTATACCTAACTGTAGCAGTTTTTTAAGATATTTTTACTTTACGATGTTTTTTTACATTTGTAACGTCACGCTGACGTCATATACCTTCGTTACCTTTGCAGATATAGCCCCAAAATTGGGACGGTGCGCAGCAGAAGTATTATTTTTTATCGCAATTATGCAAAATGATATAGCTTATACAGGGTGTCCGAAATTTAATTTCCAAACAAGACAATTTCGAACCACAAAAACTTGATTTTTTCAAATACCATGCTCTACTTTTTTTGTCGATTTCGATACAAAATTGTTAAGAGAAATGCAGTAAATTTGTTCTCACTATTGTAGCAGTAACATTCCTCAAAAAGTACTTTCGTATGATTTCTATTGTATATGCAATATTTGGTTTGCAGATTTAGCCATGTTTAGACTAGAATTAGAAAGAAATTGTATTATGAGATTGCCAAGGTACTTAAGACCATATTATTTGTCAGCATTTTCCTTAACATTCACTTGATGTTGTATTTGCCCATTTTCAATTCAATTTACCATTAGTTATATACTAGAACTCATAGTGCACAGTATTTGCAGACTATTAATTATAACTTCACCACCAATTTTATACTGTTATGTTGTTATTAAATAATCTTTGAATTTGTAGCTATTACAATAATGGTGATGAGGGTAGTCCGCAAGAAATATAAGGCTGTTACTGCTAACAACACTCTGCTATAATGGCGACTCCTTTTATGTAAAATAACCGTAATGAAGATTTACGATGATGTTATAGATGATGTAATAAAGAAAAGGCGTTCAAGAATTATTTATGGAGGACGGAGTCGATGAACATATTTTGCAAGAACTCAAGCAAACGTGGAAAACTAAATTGCTTGCGACGAAAGCTGTACACAATTCAAAGATGAATGATAGTGAAAGTGCAAGTAAACAAGCTGATGTCGGCTTTCAACAACCTCCAGATAGTGAAGCATGCAATTAAACCGCTACCTCAAAATAATAACAATCAAATACCTCAAGTTGTTCCAAACGCTTTAGTGCCGATACAAATTACTTTACCTGCTCAACCTGGATGCGAAATCGGACAACAAATCACTATACAAGTTCCAGTTTCGTCGTGCAAGGGAATCAGTTGCAGAAAGTATTGACCGGTCCTTTAATTGCAGCTACGATGAGTTTACCCTTCACACATAGCAGCTTCGGTACTACAACAACACGTTACAGCAGGTTTGAAAAGTTTAGAGCAAGCAAGGAAGTATGATACCAAACAACGCGGCCTTGCAGACAGATGGTGCGGCGGATTGCAGTGATGATGAGGTGGGCTTTGTTCAAGTTGATGGATCTCAAGATAGTTCCGACGACGATGTGTCGGAAGAATCCGCCGATATAGACGACGACAAGGATGAAGAAGAAGATGAAATTGAAGCTGGAGGACCAGAAGACGATCCTTTAAATTCGGACGATGATATTAGTGAAGAAGAATCGCCAGAAGTTGTTGATACAGATAATGTTGTTGTTTGTCAGTTTGATAAAAATTACGAGAGTCGCTAATAAGTGGAAATTTCATTTTAAAGATGGAATTATGAATATTAATGGAGAAGATTATGTGTTCCAAAAGGCTACCGGTGATGCTGAATGGTGAGTGATATTTTGATTTGTATATAACTAAAGGTAAACTGTGTTGGTTGTGTTTATTATTTATTAATTTGATGTTGACAATTTATCATTTATCGAATATATTTCGGTTTCGTACATAAGCATCATCGTTTCCGAATGTAACTGATTAGGAATTCTTTGTACGTATTAACTTTGCGTTTCTACTAATATGTAAAATTGATATTATTGTTGTTGGTCGAATTTCATTTATTGATACTGTAAGTGTTATCATTGATGATACAGTGATATTTTTGGGTATTATGTTTTCGTTCCAAATCAAGAATTTGTAGTAATATGTAGCTTCCTGTAAATTCTTATTGTCCAACTGAACCAGTGCAATTTGTTTTTATGGTACATAACCCTTGAAGTTTTAGTTTAGTTTTATCTAGTTATTATTTCATGATTTATTTCAAGTAGATATATGTAGTTATCATATACATGTTTTGCACATAAATGTACAGTACTTTTTGATATGGTTAGGTTTAAGAGTTTTTAAGATGTATAAACGAATATAATAAAATTGTTATTTCTAAAATATTTTACCTATAACTTCCACCTTTATCACAATATTTTATATACACGTCTATTCTACATTTTGGCATTTGCGAATTTCGTACAGCGCGCAAAATTTAGGTATTTGGATGACTATTTAATCGGAGGTATCGTAGTATGATGACGGACGAGGTTGGTGAAAGTGACTGTGATATTGATGTGACTTTTGAATGTTATAAATGTAAATTGCAGATTGATTAGTGACAAATCAATTATAAAGTGTACTGCGTGTATGTCTTATTATGGAAAAGCAAGTTGGAGTTGCAATGGTCAAAATCTATACGAAACAATCTCTCAAATGAGAACGCATCAATATGTTGTGGCGATTTTTTGTACATGTATGCAGAGTCTTTTTTGGGCATGATTTAAAAATATTTTTTAATATACAGGGTTTGTCAAAAAATTGATGACGAATTTGGATTGTAGAGCTGAAATAAAGGTGTTGATACATGCAAATATACCTATTTCAAATAATATTTGAGATATTTAAATAATTATAAAATTGCAACAAAATTTTAAGAAATTTTTGATTGATTTTTATCTTGGGAGTGTGACCGGAATTGTTTATTAGCCTCGAGAGTTTCCGCTCAAAATATCCGACACGTGATCATCAAAACAAAATGTTTTCCAAAGACTATTAGAAGTTTTTCTACAGGATGGATCCGTAAGTGTAAAAAGTAAAAAGGCACAAAGTACGTAACTAGCAACGAAGAAAATCAGTTCATGGTAATTGATCCGTAATTGAAATTCTTCACACGAGCCAGCAAAAAATTCATTTAGAAACTGGAATCAGTAAAACCAGCGTAGAGCGCATCTTGAAGAACCATAAGTTGTACCCATACCATGTGCGGCTGCATCAAGAGCTTGAAATAGATTTTGCTCAAAGAGTTGATTTTTGCTTGTGGGCGCTAAAGCAGGGGAAGATGAAAAATTTCTTTGATTATGTTCTTGTTCTCAGATGAATGTGTACTTTCCACAACAACGGCTTAGCAACAGGCATAATTTTCTTTACTTATTGTGATAAAACTCCAATTTTTAAGAACACTTAACTATTAATGTATGGAAGAAATTTTGGAAGGCGTAGTGGTGGACCATTCTTTTCGAAGGCAATTTAGATGGACAAAATTTAATAGATTTCTCACAGAAAATTTACTTGACTTTTGCAGATGTTCCACTAAATATTTTAAAACGCATATGGTTTCAACTAGATGGTGCTCCAGAACATTTTCATCATAACGCGCGGTTCAATTTAAATTCAAATGTTTCTTGGATAGATGGATTGAAGAAAGGCCTTAAAATTGGCCGGCCAGGTCTCCCTGACTTGACATGGGTCATTTTTTGTGGGGATATGTCATAACATTATGTCTACACAATCCACGTACAACACTAAATGATATGGAAGAAAGAATCCGCGAAGCTATGAGCATTACATTGCAAATGCTGGAGAATTTGAACATTCATCTCAAAAACGTATTCAGTTAGGTATTGAGACAAATGGTCGCTATTTTGAAATATTTAATTTAATGTAAATAATTTTTAATATTGTTTAGTTCTCTTCGTTTTTACATTAATATTTTGCTTTGTTACAATTTTACGTTAGGGCGATGTATATCTTATATATTATCTTTTGTAGTTAATAAACAAACAAACACCATGACTTCAATGTCAACCACAGCTACTTCACTAACATTAATCTTGTTAAATGGAAAAACGTATTAACTTTCAACATAAACTCTGAATAACTCAGAAATTATTTGAGTTAGGCATGACAAGCCAATACTCTTTTCGATAGGTATTTGGAAAGTCTATTATTTCGTGATGTTAGATAGGTGTTTCATTTTAAAATAATAGTGTTTAACAACTTCAATTTGACTATAATTTAATTCATTTTTTAAATACCCTGTATAACTTTTTTTTAGAAAGTCGTCGCTTTCCTTTTATTACCAAAGGCATTACTACTATGATAAGGCATAACGATTCATACGTCACATAATTTTAAATATCTCAAAATTATTTGAGATAGGTATAGGGCATGAACATCAACACTTTATTTCAGCTCTACAATCTAAATTGTCCCTCATAGACAAGGTATTCCATTAAAAAATTGCAACTTTGGCATCTAACTTTTTTTGACACCCTGTATAAAAATATTTTTAAATTATGCCCAAAAAAACTGCATACATGTACAAAAAATTGTTGCAACATATTGATGCGTCCTCATTTGAGAGACTATGTCATATAGATTGGACCACCCAGTATTGTGATATACGTACAAAGCCACAAATGATTTGATAAAGTTGACAAATTAGGAAAACTTAGTAAATCTGATATTGTAAATTTAGATGAAATTGATTCAATAAATGATACACTACAATTGTTATTAAATAATACAATAAATAAAAGGGTAGATTATTTAAAATGAAGAAAAATTATAAATTGAAAGATCCCAAAATGTAAACACCAGAACATCAAATCAGAAGAGAACCTGCAAATGTCAATTAACCATATGCTAATGTAACCAAAATAAAAACTCATGGTAAAATTTGTAATTAAAACGGAAGAACGTCAAATGTAACAAAATGAAAGAAGAATTTGAAATTAAATCAATGCCGTAGACATAGATGGAATCATACTCAAATGTAGAACCGAAAAAGAAACAGGAAACATACAGACAGAGATTCAAAATAAATTTGAAATCGATATACCCAAATTAATGTGAACCTTCAATTAAAGTAGTATGAATATATTAAACTGAATACGATGCTACTTGATTAATTTAAAATTTGTGAAAACAAAATTAGTTAACAAAAATTTAACTTAGAATTGAAACATAAATAATGGAAAATCAAAACTTAATATAGTATGGAGTAAATGTGATTCTTTAATGATTACGGTATTATTAGATGTTTTAAGTGTGCACTCCGCAAAACGGTTGTAAACAAAAACTTTGTGTCCCAACATGGAGATGAACATGAATCTAAAGACCGACAATAATAATGTAAATAAATGTAATAATTGTGCTTTGTCAATAAATATGGACTAAAATTAAGTGTCGACCATGCTGCATGGAATTTAAAAAATGTGAAATGTCTACTTTAATTGCCAAGGTAGATGATTGAAATCTAATTATCGGAAACACATATCATCGGAGATGACTGAGAGGAAATAAAATCGATGGGTACAAATATGTTCCAATGTACAACAACAAATAGAATAACTGGTGGAGTAATAGCGTTTATAAGAAATTATATCAAATATAATGTATTGAAAGATACGTTTGGGTCCTAATTTACTTTTTAAATAAAATTTGAGAACTTAAATACTTAATTACTGTAATATATTATCATCTCCCCAAGAAGCAAACAATAAATTTATAAAATGTTTAGATTTTGAAAGTATAAATATTATTGTGCGTGACTTTAATTATGATTTGTTAAAATCTTTATATGTACTACGGAAATAAACTATGTATACGAATAAGTATTTATACGAATGGCTACAAGGAAATTGTAATGAAACCTACACGCGTCAATGACAGAAGCTAAACACTAATAGATTATGTAATAACAAATGATAAAGTACTATCACATGAAGTACATATATTTAATACAAAAAGTAAGTGACCACTGTATTATATCAATAAAATTTAAACACCAGGTTAAACAGTTAGAGGAATCAGGTACAAACGAAACTATAAAAATTATAATGTAAAGAAGTTCCAGAAATTATGCTTAAATACAAATTGAATAATAATGTGTCCGATGTTAATATATTAATGAAACTCACTAGTTACAGATACTTCTAAAATCATTGATGACATGTGCCCCAAAAATTAAAATAACCGTTAAAGACAAACATTAAGGAAAGAAATGGATGCTGCAAGAAACTAAAAATATATAAGATTATTCTACATAAAAGCGTTCAAACAAAACTTTTAGTTACCAGCGGCGGCTGTCCATATGGTCATTTGGTCAATGACCTCCCAAAAATGTTGACAATATATAAAAAATATTCATTATTACGTGTTTTATTAAAATAGGTAATTAAGTCGCAAGTACAATAACTTAAAATTTATCGGCCGTCGTTCGTAATTCATCCTCCTCAACCTTGGGCTGGCGGTGCGAATTGTCCTCATTGAATTAGATCTACCCGAATAAACGCGAACGTCCGAAACAATAATCAACTTGGGTCATGAGCCGGATCCCGCAGTTTACGTTCTTCGTATAGGGTGTACAACTACGCTCGATTTTTGATTCGATTTTCGCGTGTTTTAAATCAATTTAAGAATTTATATTGATATGTTTTACTGTTGTTGTGTTGTTTTGTAAAAATACTATTTTTGATTCGCGCGTGCATGCTATAATAGAAAATGTCGGTAGTGCAGAAAATTAAACAACTAAAAAGTGCTAACAAACTTAATTTTACAAAATTAGTTGAGTTCAAGGCAAATGGTCGTCCTTTGCCAGAACTAAGTTTACGACAAACTAGCAAAGACAAAAATAAAGATGTTCATCGAAACTTTCGCAAGGTAATGTACGATTTAGCTAACTGGATATGTGGTTGTGAAGTATCAAATGTATTTTACTGTTTTGTTTGTTTATTATTTTCTAAAGACTCGTCAGACTCGCTATAGTGCAAATCCGGTGTAAGAGATTTAAAACATTTAAAAGAGGAAATAAAAACATGTTTCGTCTGCAGAACACATGAAATGCTCGGTAAATTTTGCAACCGTAGGAAATGTTGATATTCGTACACAGCTAGACAATGCTTACAGAAAATCCCTTAGAGATTTTAATGAGAATGTTTCGAAAAATCGCTATATTTTGAACAAAATTGTAGATTGTATAAAATTTTGCGGTGCATTTGAGTTATTTATATTTTTTGTATATGTCTATTTTTTAAATTAATTTTGACCTCCCAGTATGATTGACCACGAGCCGCCACTGTAAAAAAGTTACTGAAATAATTACAAAAACGTAACGAGTTGTATAAAATTAAAGAAGAAAAGAGGATGTAGATAAAAACAAAAGAAACCTCAAGGAATTATGGAAATAACTTTAAACACTCCACCAAATAGAACAAGCTTACCCCTAATGAAATACTTATTGGAAACGTTGTTTTAACGGGTGAGAAACATAATTGCTAACGAATTAAATAAAAATGTTTTTTAAGAAAACAAAACAACATTTACTACTATCTCCAATTCTATTAATTTTGAATTTGGTGAGTTTGAAAGTGTGTCAATGGCCGATATAAGCAAACATTTCAGAGAAAGTGATAGTGAAAGTGGTATATCTACAACAGTAGGTACTTTTGAACTTATTGGAGATCGAATTTTGACGGTAATTAATACATCGTTACTAAACGGATAATTCTCAGAAGAATGGAAGAAATCATTAGTTCCTAAACAAAATAACAATTCAGAACTATTAATACCGTACCAGTCTATTAAAAACTTTTAGAAATGATTGTAAAAAAACAGTTACAAAGACATTGTGATATAAAGAATATAATAGTTTCAAACCAACGAGGTCTTTGTTTAGGTCATTCATGTGAATCTGTTGTGATAAACATGTGTTCAGCAGAGCAATAGATAATGAAAATCTAGTGTTAGCAGTATTCCTGGATTATAAAGCGTTTGAAAAAAATAATTTTTTTTAAAACGTCAAAACGTACGACAACATGTTTTTAGGGTTTTTGGTGCAAATATAAAATATGGAAGGTGATCAGTACCTTACAGTACTCCATGGTCAACAAGAAAAACATGTTGTTCCTGAGAATCACCACTTTGGTTTCCGGACCGTCATCAAGACCCTCTCGATAATTACGAAAAATGTATAACACAATTTCTCACAAACACAATCACATTACACACTTAATTAATATGATTACGTGAATACTAGGGTGGGTAAGAGTTGGCATGTTTAGGTTTTAGTGGTTTTCTTAAACCTGAAGTAAATGCTTTGCCAAGACGAACCAATCCACAATTGCACACGGTTTCGTCACCACACTGTACAGGTTTATAATAATAATAATAATAAACCTTTATTATCTTTCCGATAGATGCCACTCTATATCAGATTCGTCACAAAAGAAAAACATATATACACACATCATACACTATTACGATGTGATTTAACATTTACATTGTAAATACTCTTCTATACAATAAAACTGTTTTCTGTAAAAAAAAATCGTAATTTGTTTTTGAAAAATTGTTGGTTGACAAGATTGTGTCTGGTAAGTGATTAAATATTTTTATTCCTAAACAGGTGGGAGTTGAAGTTCCAAGTTTACTTTTTTTATATGGCACTCGTATGTTGTTTCTCGCAAAAGTCTATTTTATGTATATCACTGTTTTTAATAAACGGAGCGTTAAAATGTTGTACTCCTTTAAATAATTTTTGCACGAACGACGCGATTACCAGCAATTGTCGAATAATTCGTTTGACTAGTAAAACACATTTCCAGTTAGTAGATGTTCTCATAATGCTATTCCATAACGTAATTTCTGGAGTGGTATATCATAAGTAGCTGTTGACGATTTAATATTCTTTAAGGTTTTGGAATAAATAGCAAATTGTGATAGTTTGTTACAATTATCTTTAAATGTTAAGCATTCATCTATGTAAACCCCAAGGAAATTTATAACTCGTTCAGGAGGTATAGTTGTATTTTCAATAGCTAGATCAATGGGATTGCAGTTCTTCTGGCGGTTATGAAATCTTACATTTACTGTTTTTTTTTAAATTTAGGTATAAATAGTTATCTCGAAACATCCCATCATTTTTTCCACTATTCAATTTGCTTATTTTTAAATAATTTTGGTCGGTATTGGATAAAATCGTCGTATCATCTGCATACAATACAAACTTGGTTAATGTGTCTATTGTCCAGATGTCGTTAATATATAAAATGAATAGTACCGGTCCTAGCACAGTTCCATGCGGAACACCCAATTCTACTCAGAGTTATTATCAGAGCTCCACATATTGAATATTGTCATTTTCTATGTATGGCAGACTAACATACTGATATCGATTTGTTACAAATAGGTCGAATCCACAGTGTGGAAGTCCTCTAATACCATAAGTTTCAATTTTTGTAACAGTATATTTGATTGACACATTCAAATGCTCTGCTTAAATCACAGAAAATTCCTAAGGGACATTCACCGTTTTCAATGTAACTTACTATTGTTTCATAAAGTTCGTGCATCGTGGTAGTTGTAGATCTATTTTCTCTAAAACCATGTTGACTTTCTGTAATAATTTTATATATTTTCTTAAGAAGTTTGATAGTCTGTTAACAAAAGAGCCATATTCAAAAACGAAGATGTAATTGTTATAGGCCGGTAGTTTTCACTGACTTTATTATCACCTTTTTAAATATTGGTGTTATTTTACCATTTCTTCAGTAATGATTGAAACTTGCCTGTGTTAAATGATAGATTTACTAAAAATGTAAGTTGTTTGATAATATAAGGTACACTTTTTTTTTAAAAAGATAGATGGGTACGTCATCGTGTCCTGAAGATGGTTTATTTTTAGTTTATGTTGAAGAAGTAATTGCAATTCTTTCTCTGTATATGAGCAAAGGAAGAAACTCTTAGATTTTGTCTATTATTTGTAGTGCATACTTGGTTTACTGTTGAAGTGGTATAACCGTTTATAATATTTTTTGATGCATTTTGAAAATAGTGGTTGAATTCTGTAGCGAATTTTTGACTAGCGTTATATTTTGTACGACCTTAACTTTGTTATTTACTTCAGACACTATATTCCATGCTGTCTTTGTCATATTACACGAATTTTTAATTTTGTTTTGATAAAATGTGAGCCGTTTGCTTTAACTAATACCGTATGTTTTTTTCTTCTCAATACGTATAAATGTTTCAACAACGGAAATACTTTTGTAATGAAAATAAATATTTTAGATTTTGACTAGATTTTTAATTTCAAAATCCTACCAAACTCTTTTTCTTAGCACATACTGATCTTCTGGGGCACCATACATAACACTTACATCACAATACAATATTTAAAATGTACCATGCGATTAAATAAATAAATAAAGTTCAAAGAACAAAATTTTATAAAAGAAAATTAAATTTAATTGAATTACGGGCTGTTTTAATTGGACTCTGATTCGGATTCGGGTCCGGACTCCTGTTCCTCTTGTTCCGATAGCCCCTCCTCATCAAGAGATGATGTTACAGTTGAAGAGATCAGCAAGTCCAATACCTCCTTGGCAAATCGTCCGCTGGTCTTTTTCGGAAGTCGCCTTAAACTTGAAATCAAGGGATCAGATGAAATAAGTAGCATATGGAGCAGGTCTTGATTAGTATCTTTCCTGGAAAATTTTCTCGTGTGGGACTCGCGGAACCTTTTCATGTCCTTGTTTCTTGACTCTTGCGCTTCCTCCGAAAATTGCCCAATTGGAAGAAGGAAAGAGGAAATAACTTGGGAGCAGTGGATAAGAATCTTGTGGACACTGGCTGGCATGTAAAACCAGGGATACAAGTGGATAAATAATATGGCTGTTTCCAGAGCGTATTTATTGAATTCAGTTATACTTGCTGCAAGAATACTGTTTCCGAAGAACCGTCGGGCAGTATTTCCATCATTCGTCGTTCCACTTCCCCTGGATGAGGTTGGTCGACCAACAGTCCCATTTCTGATCGGAATCGGTTGACGACTTTTTCCTTCCTAGCTTTCACACTTTCTTTCTCTTCCTTACCTCTCACTTGCCACTTTTTCACTTCTAGGCGATAACTAATGTAAACTAAACACTCGAAAAGTCGTATCCAGGCGTAAAGCGTGGACAATCCATAGGCAAAAGTATTTGGATCCGGAATTTTGGCTGTCATTTTCTGAACGTCGTTCATTTCTTTTGGTGAGGACACGGCAAATGTAACAAATTTGTTGGGAAGAATTAGATGAAACGGCGTTGCAGACTTTGCCATCAACCATAGACATTATTAATGTATGAGACACGGAGAATGTTTTCCCATCATCATTAGATACTTCTGTAGGTATGAGATTGTTTGCTTGTCTTTGGATGTGTTCTACTTCGGCTTTCGTTAATTCCACGGTTTCCTTTGCAAATTGAAACCGGAT
Organism: Abscondita cerata; assembly: GCA_030710515.1. Lineage (NCBI taxonomy): Eukaryota > Metazoa > Arthropoda > Insecta > Coleoptera > Lampyridae > Abscondita > Abscondita cerata. Next base: position 19,283 of record JALBCR010003365.1, read on the forward strand.
TGGCCTGCCGAAGCGAGTTGAGGATGTCCTTGGATTTTGACAAATATTGATTTGATCGTTAAATTTTAAATCTTATTTTCGGCACGAAAGTAACTATGTTGAAAATTTATGCTTAGTCTACTAAATATTTTGTTAACAACTGTAATTTAACATTTGTCTAAATTTGCATGCATTTTTCAGATGTAAAAAATATTATCAATTTAAATACCAAATAATCGATTCACATCGCCTAGTATATTGTATAAATGGGACAGTGACATGGGCTTTGCATACATGTTATTGATAACAGTTATAAATAAAAATGGCGCAAATATGCGCAGCCAAAATTTTAACCCTATGAAGTAAAAGCATTACTATTCATGGAAACATTGAATTACAATCAGGACTCTTCGGGAAAATTTTGTAGGTCTAAAACTTATGAAACTTTTTAATACTATGAACCCATAGTACAAGAGTTATTTTGCCTTGTTAATTACTTTAATTAAATTTTGTTTTCATGCAAATATTCAAGAAATATACTTACCAATACATAGATTTTCTATTTTAAACTTTAAAAAATTCAGAAAACACAGTTTATAGAGAAGAAAAACCGCGCAAAACATGAACAAGAAAAATGCATTTTTCTGCTATTCTGAAAATAGAAGAGAAGACACAACAACAACAAAGTTACAATAATAATACAAAGTCAGTTAGACATTTAAGAATATATAATACAAAAATTAATAATTTTTATTGACCTTACATAGTTCGATTTTTGTCCACCTAAATCGATATTTCGTACTACAGTGCAGTGGATAGAGATATAATATTAATGACAAAATTATAAGATATAAGAATAAAAAACAAGGTAGTACTCAACGGTTTAAATCTTATTTGGTTAATAGGGAACAAAAATTAAATTTAAGTTTTCTATATCCAAATCGATGAATGTTAAATTAGGGTTCACAAGAATCGGTACTAGGTCCATTGCTCTTTTTGAAAAAATTAAGGTAGTAAAGAAATCTGAAATAGTATTATTTGCAGATGATACAATGATGTATAGGGTAGGAAAAAATAAAAATGAGTTACAACAAATAATTAATGATGACCTAAGTAACTCGTACTGTTGACTCCTACGATAACAATCTTTACATTAATGTATTAAAATCTAAATTGGGGGTTATGTTCGATGCATAATTAAATTTCATAGTCACTGTGATTATGTAACACGGAAATACTTACAAAAGTGTGTTTTCTGTGTAGGAATTGGTCAAAATCTAAGCACAAGCACTAAATTATTATTATAACAGTTTTGCTGATAGTCATATAGAATATTGTTTTTTGTACCCATTACAAAATTGCAAAAATCTAATTAAATCAAAATAGAGCAATGAGATGTGTTATTAAATTTGCAACACTTACTCCGGGGGCTTAATGATAAAATTTGGTACAATGTGTTTATATTATATATATATATAGAAATAAAAACAAAATGATGCCTTCATAGTTACACAAAAAAATACTACCGTAATAATGTACAGAATTATGCGACTAGAAACTGTGGTGGACTTTTATGTTGATACATAGATGTTACTCCCATAAAATCCACATCATGCCCATTTTGAATAAAGGATTACTAGAATAAATAAACTACCTAAAAACATCAAGGACTGCAGAAAGCTTAAAACCATTTAAAATTTTAATTAAAACTCATTTATTATCTAAATTTAAATAATATTAGTGTTTTTTAAAATTATTTATTTCTAACTTTAAATTAAATTATTTTGGTGTTATACATTTATTATATATAGGTACTGTTTCCTCTTTAATTCTGTGTATTTATGTACAGTGTTAACTAATAACGAAATAACTATTTAAATTATTAATATATTATTAATATATTTATACTTATATTATTGTTTTCTGTCTAGCGTCTACTAAATTTATTTATTCGTATGGTACATTTTCATTATTGTATTGTGATGTATGTAGGTGTAGGTGTTATGTATGGTGCCTCAGATCAGTATAAACCTATATAGTGTGGTGAGGAAACCGTGTGCAATTGTGGATTGGTTCCTCTTCTCAAAGCATTTCAGCTTCAAGGTTTAGGAAAACCAACAAAACCTAACCATTAGTATTTATATGTAATAATATTGATTAAGTGCGTAATAAGAACACAAAATATAATAACACTGCCATTGCATTTTTCTTTCTTGATCGAAGTCCGGGACTTCTATTGTTGGATCATCAACAAGATGTTTATTGAAATCATCAATTCTAGACTATAATTTTTCCACTCTTTGAAAACCGTACTTAAGTAGTCTTGAAATCACACAGGACTTCAAGGATTAAGTCTTTTTAGGTGGAGGGTTCTCAATATCATTCCAAATGTGGTAAGTTTTGTCCAGTTGACATTTATCCCACTCTCAGTAGAGTAGTTTTAATGGTTCCAAGAATTATACTAAATAAATCTATTATTATTAAATTTTTACATTTCTAAGTGTCTGTTGCGCCAAATTCGGTCAATTTTAGAACAATCGTTGGTATGTTTAATCCTTGGATACCATTGAATTTAACCCAAGATTAAATTGAACCGAGTTTGGTGCATTGGCCATAAATGCATAAACTAAAATGCTGGTCCCCCCTTGATTTATTATTGGTTAATTTAGATAGCGTGACGACATCAATTCTACATGAATGTTGAAAATTGATGTGTATGAAAATTATTATGGATAAAAGGACTTCTTAACAAAAACTTTAAAAAACTGCAAAACAATGTAACTTTAAAAGTCGAGGGGGACCACATTTTAGCAAAAACAGTAAAAACTACAACAAAATGTTATTTTGTCGTCGTCACGCTATAATAAAACACAAACAGGAAAGTACTACATACATATTTCATCATTCATTTCTAGATAAAAAATTAACGTAGAATCCATTTTTTCTATTATTCTGAACAATGAATGATTGAATGTCTCAGTGCCTAAGATTTTTCGAACGGCATTGATGTACATAATGAATGCTACATTAATCATAGCCTGCAATTCAATGATATTATGTAAATAATCCCAGCTTCATCAATTTTAACCGGATGAAAAACTGGCAGTTTTCAAAACTATAATTGATCCGTAATTTATGAGTGCTCCTCCATTTAAAAAAATCAAGGCAGGTATTTAAATATTCTAAGAAAAAATGAATACGTTTGCCAGACTAATTATTCGGCTCATTTTCCATTTACAAAAAGTTATTTAAATTGGTGACGTTTTGGGCTTTGTTAAAATAGTGTATTATACACCTAGATTTAAAAAATGTGTAATAATCGTCAGACGATTTAAGTTTTAAATAAAGGAATGTATTTTTTACCTGGCTGATCTGATGTTATTAAAAGCGAAGCTTTTCAGCAACGTATCTGCTACAAAAATAAATCGAAGGATTACATCACCAAATAATTCCAATTATTCTAACAGAAAAATTGTGAAATTCATTTTCAGAGTGTTTGTAAACTGACTGATTTATTTTTGCGTCTTTTCTGATGCAGGCTTAGGTTTTTCGTTGGGGATTTTCCGCCTGTTAAAAGAATATGCAATTGGAATTTTTATTCGCGCGTGCAACGTCAATGGTTCTTTTTACGTTTTTAGTACAATGATGAGTGGGTTTTAGTTTCCCTAGTTGTAACATTAAATGGATATTCTGATCGTCGAAGCTATTGACCTTAGATACTTTCATTATTGTTTCTACTTGCAGGTGCTTGACTTACACATTTATGAATAGAGCGTATTACCATATAAGTTAAAAAATCACTGTAATTTGGGTGAAAGGTCTTCCATGTAAATTGAGCACAATACACTCCTCAAATTCAGATAATAGGGGTTTGACCATCAAATTGTATATGTTGGTCACCAAAATCTATTGAAAGTCTTCTGACGTATTTAGGTAAATTATGACGCATTTCTGCGGAAGGTGCGTCCAATAAACCCAGTGTTAGTTTAAAAATTGTTACTCAACAAATGCAAATAAAAACGGACCTGAATGATATAAGGTTAGGTAATTTTGTGTTAACACGACAGATCTTTGCAAGGCCTTTTTTTTTCTTGTTCCAAGTAGTATAAAAACTCAATTGTTATTTAATTGATTCTATTTTTAGAATGTAGTCGTTCTATTGTTCCAAATTAAGATTTATACTAGCAACTTTATTCTGCATAAAAGGAATCAAATTCATTCAGTGCACTTTCACTTTTCCGTCAATTTTTTTTGAAGCAATTGACGTTTGATAAAATTACAGTTACTGTGCCGAAATGTTCTGAATTAATCAAGATTTGTCATTTTTAAAATTGACACTTTGAACATACCAAATTTTTTCGTTAATCTTTCCATTTTTAATTCTGAGAGATATTAGGTGTTTGGTAGAATGAACACAGAAAATGAGTAGGTGGGGTCTCATGTGCTCATCCCAATTTAGGGCCCTACTTTGGGTTTTACCCGATTTAAAAAAAAATCCGACTTTCGCCGCTTTCATATCTTTAAACTTCATAAGTTTCCTTTTTATTGACAAGTCTGGCAACAATTATTTTTTCTGATCTTGATACATAGTAGGTCTTCAAGTAATTAATATTTTTTTATAGAATGCCGGTTAACAAAAATAGGAGCTTCTAAACTACAAAAATAGGTAAGAAAATTATTTGAAGACGAACTTTGCATTGCAATGAAAAAAACTAGAAGAGATCGATGACTTCAGATTTTATGTAAACATCTCTACTGTATGCCCTTTCTAACGGTATGCGACTTTATGTTTTTTTTAAGAATAACTGGAGTTATTCGTAATTTTTTCAAATCGGACGATTTTGATGAAACTCTACTTTTGGAGAAAATTAATTGTTTGACAAAATTAAACAAAGAGGACCTACTATGTCTCAAGATCAGAAAAAAAATAATTGTTGCCAGACTTATCAATAAAAGGAAACTTATGGAAGTTTAAAGTCGGGTTTTTTAAAAATCGGGTAAAACCCAGGGCTTAGGTCAAATTTTATGCGCTGAGCACATAAGAGAAGACTCCACCTACCAGTCATTTTCCTGTGTTCACCCTTCTGCCGAACACCCTATATAATCACAAACTTTTTACTCGCGATTACGTACAAGGACAATTAATTCATATCAGTTGTCTAAGCTGTTCTGTGCTGGTCAGATAAGTAAGTACCTATTCTTATTGTTGGCCATTTGAATCATTGATTGATAAGTGATAATCACAAAGGTGATATACACTAGATACTTATGACAACTATAAACATACGTTTTTGTCGTTCACATGTCAAAATTATAGAGTAAATACTCAACATGTTGACGAATAATTGATGATTACTACAATTACGATTTCACTGATACTGCAAGTATTTGACAATGTCTGAAAGGTAAGTTTTAATGTTACAAAATGCATGGAAAAACTAAAAAATGACTTGTTCTTGTTTTATTGAGGTTCGCCTTTACTGGTTGCCAAATTTCGATGTTTTACTAGGGAATAAAATAATGTAATCAATGACATTTCAATATCACTGCCATTGCCAAATTATCGTCTAATATGATTACTAAAGAATCAGATGCTGAAAGTGTACATGTACATGGCCAAAATTCGATGTTTTAATAGAGTAACTCATCAACTATAATAGTTGATAAAATATAAAAATTTATACCGTCTTTTGTTTTTAGTTATAGACAAAAGTTGAATTTTTTAGTTTTAGTTTGTTGGCTATTTCTCTATAATAATTTTAACGTTTTTCTGGCACTTTTTTCAATGAGAAATCAGTGGCGTAGTCAATTTTAAAATGGTTTTAGGATGCTAGTAATGTGTTACTGGGTTTCCATTACTATGTATATTACGGTCAATAAGTGTTGCGACATCTTCTGTCGTCCCTTGTTAACGTAACACGTCCGAAAATGCATTCGCATTAGAACAGATGTGTAAGCAGTTACATAAATCAAAAAACCAAATCAAACTTTATATAACAAATGAATCGGTTCAAACTAAAGAAATATACAGGTAAACTATTAATTAATTCTTATTATTTTTCTTTTTTTCTTTAACCTCTTCTAGGTTAAGTGGAAAGACTACCTCCTTCATCTATTCTGCCCCCTCCCCCTTTTCCACGAATAGTGTCCGACTCTCTCTTTCTTCTCTTCTTAGCTCTCCGCATTCTTCCGTTAGATATTTTCACTCTTCCCCGCACCATCTTTCTTCTTCACTTCTCCAATATTTGTTCTCGTTCTCATTTCCCATTCTAAATCTTGCTATAGTCATCTTTTCCATATACTTTTCCCCCTTCGTCAGTGTATTGGAACTTCGTCTACTATTAAATTGTAATGTCTGTTATAACTTCCTTTCATTATCCCGCCCTTGTCTCTTGCCTCTGAATATCCTTATCTTTTAATACCATCTCTTCTTCCTTTTCACCTTTTATTTTCTCCCCCCTTTATAATATGCATGTATGTTCTCTTCCCGTGTTTTACTCTTTGTTCCTCTACATCTGTGCCTTCTGCATTTCCTTTTTCACTTTTCTTATTGCCTTGTCAATTTTTTCTGGTTATCTTCCGTCTTGTATGTTCCTTTTTCTCTCGCTCTCATTTCCTCTTTTAGCCTTTCATTTTTACTTCTCAACATTTTTTTGCAATGCTCTTCTTTGTATTCTCTTATATGCCCCATTTTCAATTTTCTTTTCCATCTTTTAATTTCTCTGCTTTATTAAATTTTAACATCATTAAAAGAATTGTGGAGACGCGAGAATCGAACGCATCGACTCCGTCACACGATAAAGTTTATAAAGCGATAAATACTAGTGAAGTAGTAAAATATTTTATTAAAAGTGATTAGAAATGTACTGAACTACGGAACAGATAGATTAATTTAAAATAATTTTAAAAATAAACAAAATATCTTATAATTTACATACGGAAATACAACGAAGCGTTTATCTGTCACCGAGGATCGACCCGGACAGATAAACGCGTGTAATCGGCGCCGTTTTATAAAATTTAAAGAAATTTATGTAATATTTACATAGATATTTACACCTGCTAAAAATTAAATTAATTGTTATTTCCAGCTTTTAAAAGTGATCGAGAAATCGAGAATTTACGTTTTCATTACATTTGGTACAAAATTAGGATGGAGTATTAGACAAGCAGCAGTGGAATTTCACCAGCGGGGTGAATACGAATGTTTTAATAGAAATTCCGCATATAACGTTAAAAATGAGTGACGATTATTTAACAACTAATTCGGGCGATGAGCAAACAAGAAAAAGAAGAGCATCGGAAGATAGAAGGAAGTTTTAATAGAAGTAAATTAACAACAAGAACTCACCAAGGTGCGTCATAGGAGGCGACAAACTCTTGAAAATACACAATATAGAAGAAGAGCACACACGATCAATAACGAACTAATAGCCCTTAAACAAGAAAACGAAAAGTTAAAGAGTGAAAATGCAGAAATTAAACTCGAAATGCAAAACATCAGAAGAACATTGGAAGTAATGGATAATAAGAAAGAAAAACAACAGAACTAAACAATGAAAATGATAGAAAAGAAGTAATGCAAAACAAGATTAAACTTAAAGACCTGAAGACAAGTATGATACACATGATGACTTAACAACAGAGAGAAGGAAAGCAAAAACAGATAAAGTTGTGGTGAATGGAGACAAAACTAGAACCACAGACAGCCGCAACCAAAAGGAGAGGAAAAAATGGAGACGAACAAAGCATATAAAAAGCGATGATTACGGATGACAAAAGGATCAAGCGAGGAAAATTTATGTTGAAACAAGAAAAGATAAGAAATATAAAAAGAATGTGGAAAGTGGGAACATGGAATACAAGAAGTTTAACAGGAAAGAAGATTTAACAAAGCTGAATTAGATATACGGGTGATTTATAATTAGGTTTAAAGTTTTCAAGGGTGTATTCCTGACCCAAAATATTTAAAAAGTTCTTATACAATTTTGTCAAAAAGGTCAACTGTCGGAGTTATAACCGTTTAAAGATGGCGTCCAAAAACTGATCAAACCTGTATTTCTTTGAAACGACTATATCTACTTCAACAAATTTTGGCACATTTCACATTACTGTTACGAGCTATCAGCTGATTATAAAACATGGTGAAAATTACAACCAGAAGCGTACATTTCAGGGGCGTACTAGGAAATATTGGGCTCTATTTTATAATCCGTTTAAAAAACTGACAATTTCATTTGAAATTATTGAAATTCTATGTTTTCTAGATAAAAAAGGTACTCTTCTTGAAAGTCGTTTTGTTCAACGGTTTTCGAGAAAATTGATCATAAAGAAATTAAGTACCTAATCTTCTAAGTAGAGTGTCTCGTGAAAGTGTTGATTACTATATTTTTGGGAGTATTTATGCCCAATAGCAGCTGATGACAAGTACTTCTGCTGATTGACTTCATCATGCGTGCGGCTAAAAATCAAATAGGCTATTAAATAATTATGTATTGCACAAGAATCCACTAATTTGTAGCCAAAAATGATGACTACAATTAAACTATTATAACGAACATAAACAGTATTACAATAAATGTTCAACATGCCCTCCATTAGCTGCAACACAGGCATCACAACGACGAATAAGAGAAGCGTCCACTCTTCAAATAGGAGTATTTTGCCGTATTTCGTTGGCACTATTTATTATTCTTTGCAGCAATTGTTCTTCCTCTCGGTAAACCAACTGCTTTAAACTACTCCAGAAGAAAAAGTCAGAGGGTTCAGACCCGGACTGCAAATCTACCAATCCATCTGTCAGGGTAATTCTGGTCGAGCCACGACTACGATTGTTTTCTTCTTTTCCGCATTCTCGATAACTTTTTGTTTTCTGTTTCACCGATATCCAACATCATTATTATCTGTAATTAGTTATTTTTTATGATCAATTTTCTTGAAAACAGTTGGACCAAACGCCATCTTTAAACGATTATAACTCCGACAGTTGACCTTTTTTGACAAAATTTTATAAGAACTTTTTTAAATATTTTGAGTTAGGAAATACACCTTTGAAAACTTTAAACCTAATTATGACTCACCCTGTATTAGTGCTATCAGAAACCAAGAAAAAGGGCGAAGGCGAAATGATGTTAGAAGGTTGGACACATGTTAATTTACAGTGGAGTACATGAAGAAACCTAGGCATCAGGGGGTATAGATTGTTTAACTACAAAACAGTTTAAATAAAGTCACAAACTGGAAGGTATGGTCAGAACGAGTAATAACACTGGACATTAAATTTTCCAAAAAGACTAACTAACATTAATAGGAGAGTATGGGCCGAATAAAGACGACATAAAAGAAAGGGAAGATAAATTCTGAGAGGAACTATCAGACGCTATAGAAAATAGTACAGGTGACCTATTGGTAATGGGAGATCTTAATGGAAGAGTAGGAGTAAGAAGAAATGCACCAGAAAATATAATAGGGATCTATGGAGAGAACATGCGAAACAATAACGGAGAAGGATTAATAGATTATTGCACAATATATAATCTGATAATAATGAATACTGTCTTTAAACATAAAGACATACACAAATTTACACATCAAATTTCAAGTATAGGTGGAAGATCAATCATAGATTAAGTGTTAATAGAAAAACACAAAAAAAAACATATTATTTAGGACGTAAAAGTACAAAGCGGGGCAGAAATATTTAGTGATCACTATCTGGTTGAAACAAACCTGAAAAGACCAAACACAGATATACAAGAAAAACTGAAGAAACTAACAATAAAACAACAAACAATACAAAATTATAAATTAAATGAAAGAAGTGGGAATCAAGTTTGAACAAACGATAATGGTAACTGATGCTAAGAGTAAAGCGTGCAAGAATTCGAAGAAAGAATGAAAAAGACCGCAAACAAAATCAAAAACCGTTTTACAAGGTGTCAAAACATTAAGAAAAGGAAAACAATACGAGTCAGAAAAATTAAAACACAAAACTGAAAGCTCACCATAACCTGTGTAGTGAAACAATGGACAGATGGAAACAGTACTTTGAAGAATTGTTAAAGGCTACAACTGAAGTAGACAGGGCATATGTAAAAGACAAGAAATATTAGAGACAAGATTTAGAAAAAGGGAGGAACTAGAAATTTCTGTAACAACAAAGAATGGAAAGTCACCAGGACACGACGAAATAACAGTCGAAATTATTAAGAAAATGGAAGAGAGGAAATAAATAATTACTAATACTACGATCTACAATAATGCATGGAGAGAAGAAAATACCAGTGAATTGGAAAATAGGACAAATAGTTCCAATTCACAAGAAAGGGATACACAAACAATGCAATAACTATAGAGGCATTACGTTGTTAAGCACACCATCAACATCTACTAGCAAATATTAGAAGTAAAACTAAGAACAGTAATCGAACCGACACTGTAGAAGCACAGAGTGGATTTCGCAAAGAAGGAACGTTCAAGATTATATATATCAAAGAAATATTCAGTAACAAACTCCAGTACAATAAAATCACATTTTCGGCCTTTCTCGACCTAAAGAAAGGGGTTTGATAAGGTACCACTAGAAAAGGTATGGGAAAGCCTAAGCAGAAGAGGAATATATCCTAAATTATTTAAGGTAATCGAAAGTTTATTCAGGCACACAAGATACTATGTCATTAGTAATAACAGCAGATCGAAGAATTTAGAACAAGTAAAGGTTTGAGGAGGCAAGGTTGTGTAATGACTTATTGCTATTTGTATTGTTTATAGATAACATAATAAGGAAAACAGGAATCGAATAAACTACTAATAGGATGTCAAAACTTAAAACCTACATACATAACAGAATGCGATTTTGCAGACGGTCTGGTGTTAGCCTAATCGGTCCATTAGTGATCATCCAATTGTTTCTAGAATGAATGAAGTAATTGGTGACATTTAGAGTATTGTTGAAAAATATATGCTCTCACCTGGTGGTAAATTTCCAAACACGGTCGCCTAATAAAGCACACTAAATATTAAAACCGAAACCTGATTTGTCACAGTAATCTTACGCCAGGATTGCCATCGAATCAGCCGTGCTTCTACCGATTATAAATTCAGCACTACTAATATAAGCTTCATTAGTCCAAATAATAATCTAGATAAAAATAACGGATTTTCTATTTTGTCGAAATACGAACTACAAAAAATTTATGCGTCGCACAGCGGGGTATTTGACCTGAAAAGTCGCGCAAAATATCTAAAAGTCGATTGTCATATTTATGTATTATCTCTTTACTCGGTACATGCTAAACAGGTTATTTAAATCCATGGTTACCAAGTGGTTTATTGATCACAGTCATGCGTAGTGGAGGCCTAAACTTTGATAAAAATTTCAGTCTTGATTGATAGCTGTCAGTTGTGTGAGAGTGTTTACAAATATATCTTTATTTTAAAGTTTTAAGAATTTTTCAAGATTTTGAGTAGTGTAATAATGAAGTGAAGTATTGTGTATGAACTATGTAAAACAGTTTTTGATACCTTAACTAGAAGTGCTCGTTTTTATGCCTGAATTTGGATGTTTCTGGTCCAATTTTTTCCATTTTTTGTTTGTTGGACTAAAAGTTATAGATTTTCGTACATTTTGTTCGGGTAAACAATATTGAACAGTCTATACTGTGTACTAGTAGTTTCAAAAAGAAAAGTTGCGAAAAATGCGAACTTCCAAGATATAAAGAAAAACCAAAGCCCTTACATAATATTTTCATATTTTAGATTTCAATGACTCTCAGGCACAGGATGTTTATTACCTATATTTTTGAAATTTTGTAGATAATAAAAATATTTATTTTCATAATGGCTTCCGATGGAAGAAAGCTGACGAATTGTACTTGAGCAAACAAATAATAGACTGTACTGAAAGTAATTTGGATTCAAAAGTACAGTTCCTCATCAACTATTTAATTGAAACATTGAGTGCTTGTGATGAAGATGACATCAAGCAGAAACTGAAACTCTTCAAATACCGATTCAAAGCAAGATGGAATAGTGCTAAGAGAAATGAAAAGTCTTTCTTCCCTATGAATAAGAACTGGTTGAATCAATGCATTGAGTTCAAGGTCTTACAATCTTCATCCTCAACTCCATCTGGGTCTTGTGTGCATGCGGGTCGACCAAAAAAACTCTTTGGTGAACTGAGCGAAAGCAGTAAACGGAAAAAGACAAAAGATATCCGTGGAAAATGTCTTTGGTGTTCGCTGCTCAAATGAGTCTTCGTTCATCTGGAAACCCGAGTGCCTCAAATCTAATAATGGAAATGACACAATCTCCTATGCGAGCAGAAAAAATTGTAAAACTCATAGGAAAAATAAAGATCAAACCAAGCAGCTTCCTAACATCACTCAAGCACTTCTACATTCATTGATGCAGATCTTACAAGGCATCAGTATAATACTATTAGAGGTGTCAACAAAGATAGCTACCCATGTTATTCTCTACTACAACGTGCAAAAAGAATGTTACCCTGTGTCCATAACGGTGACGGAAACTTCAGCTGAAGTGAAACTGCAGGATCTTTAGATCACACTGCATTAAGATTGTGTGATTATCTCAGTGATGTGATCAATAGCATTACGCAAGAGGAGAGAGATTCTTTGGAGTTGATTAGCAAGTGGGGTGTGACGGCTCTCAACAAAATCAGTTCAAACAAACATTTGAAAATGAAGAAGGAAGTGATGCTAACATTTTCAAAGTTCAATGGTACCTATTGTCTTGTGAGTACAAGAACACAGAGAGTCATATGGTTCCTCTTCTCTCTCCTCTGCAGACCAATCAGAATTCAGTTTGTTCATGAGACTACAGATGTAACAAAGGAAGAAGTTACATACATTCAAAACCAAATTGAAAGTTTGAACTTGACCGTTTTACCTGCTCCTGATCTAGGAAAGATAAAGCATACCCTGCTTCTTACTATGATCGATGGTAAGGTATGTAATGCCATCACAGATACAGCCTCAACAATGCGCTGTTATTTATGCCAGCTCACTTCTAAAGATTTCAACGATTTAAAGTTGGCAAGGACAAAAGATCGAGCCTAATCGTGCTAACTTTGGCCTTTCTGTACTACATGCCCGCATTCGTTTTTTGAAACCATGTTACACTTATCCTACAAACTTCCACTAGGAAAGTGGCAGGCGAGATCCTCGGACGAAAAGAAAACGGTTTCAGATAGAAAGAAAATAATTCAAGATAAATTAAAAGAACTTGATTACTCGTGGATATTCCCAAACAAGGCTTTGGAACGACTAACGATGGCAACACATCAAGAAGATTCTTCTCCAATCTTGAATTATCATCTCGCATCACAGGGTTAGATTACCTTCTCTTGTCAAATTTGAAAACCATTCTCGAAGTGATAGCAAGTGGCCTCGCAATCAATATCGAAAAGTTTGCTGATTACTGTCGTGAAACAGCAGATAGGTATGTTGAAAAGTACAAGTGGTACCCATGTCACCCACCCTTCAAGGTTCTTATCCATGGGCCAGAAATAGTAAAACACTCACTTGTTCCCATTGGACAACTATCAGAGGAAGCAGCGTATGAGGAACAAATATTTCCAGAAATACAGGGAGGGGTTTTCCAGAATTCTTGTAATGAAGATGTGATAAAGAGGCTGCTATTGAAATCTGATCCCTTCATCTCAAGCAATAGGAAGAAGCAAAGCAAAAAAAGACATTCAGTAAAGAAGCACTAAATCTGCTAAACAGCGAATCCAAAACCAGAAACTCTTTTTCATCATCTTCTCCTTCTTCTTCATGCGAATCAGATTTCTCCGACTCAGATTGAATGTAAGAAAGTATATTTCATTATAGTTTACTTTATATTATTGTTCTATACAAGAATTTTTACACGATATAAGCCTGCGATAAAAACAATGAAAACTACCAAATTACATAACCTTATGCAGTAAATCGAAATTTAAAATTATTTTTAAAACTGATTACGCCACTGAATTCTTATTAAAACAGTGTCTGAAGAACGTCAAAATCATTTTAAAAAAAAATTTTACAAATAGACGAGATATAGCCAAACTGTAAACTCGAAAAATTCAACTTTTGTCTATAACTTAAAACAAAAGACAATTTTTGATTTCACTATTAGGTGATTTTCAATAAAGAGATTGAGAATTGGTGGTTTATTTTTTTATAACTACTATGGTTAATGAGGTTTTCTATTATTTTGGCCACCCTGTACACGCCGGTCTTATACGGGGTGAGTTTCTTAAAGTGTTACAAGGCAATATTTTGAAAACATTTTAATACATTTTAATGAAATTTTGTAAGGGTAATAGGGAGATGGGGGTACATATTTAACCAATTTTTTTATTTTATTATTTATTTATAGTGTTTTTACGTAGATTCGAATTACAGAAATAAAAATACATAATCTATTTGAAATTCCAAAGTTACCCCTTCCCCTCAAAATTGAAGAGGGTGAAATCTAAAAAATGGTTAAATATGTCCCACTATCTACCTATTTCTCTTAAGTTTCATGAAAGTATATTGAACTGTTTTCAAGATATGGCCTTGTAGGACACTTTAAAAACTCACTCTGTATATACATTTTCAATATCTGATTCTTACTAAAATCATATTAGACGATTATTTGGCAATGGCAGTGATATTAAAATGTCACTGTTTACATTATTTTTTTTATTGATTTTAAATTAAATAGTGACGTAGATTTGTTATTTACGCGTCATTATAATAACCGCGATCTTCCTTAATGTAGAATTACGTTATTCATGTAACATGTGGTTGCGTTATAAAAATCCTTCTGATAAAAATTGCTACTATTTTTGTAGCCTCTCGTATAATCGCCAATTCCGTGATTCATGGAATTTTTAAATTTAATATTTTTTCGATCAAACACATTTTGTCATTTTATAAACATTTGTTAGTTTACGTTAGATTATTTTTTATAAAGGGCAAAGGAAAAAAAGATGTTTTATATGAGTATTAGTTAGTTGCTACATCGACAGTGAATTAGATTGGAAGTAATTGAATGCTAAAGATACATATTGTCTGATTAATTTAGAAATCTAAAGTATCTTAAGTGTGGCTTGATTTTCTTCCCATTACAGGGGATGGCTTTGGTGATTTATTGTTTCGTTCAGGTGACGGAGATTGCGCGCCACTGTTCGTACCATCTTTCCCAACGCTTTCAAACGAACTTGGTATCTAAATGACGAAATCTGCAAGAAGTAATTACATAATTGCATTTAACAACTAATCACTAGTTGATGAGTTCTAGGAAAACGAATTAACAGGAAATTAGTTAAAGCAATCTGAATTAATTATCTCTATAGGGGGTTGTAAATTTACCTTATTGGGACATCACTTACGGCAGAATCTTCGGAAATACCTTGAAGGAGGAACGCCAAAGGCCAGCTGATCCAAGATGAATTTCTGAAATATTGTTGTTATTAAACGTTTTTATATGCGATTGTACATACAAAGGTGGGTTTACGGTGATATTTTCGGGCGATTCTGACGCCGTCCGGTGTCTTATTACGGGCGTTTTTGCAATTGAAGGATTGTAGATTTTTGGTCGCTGACCATACGTACAAAGAATGAACGTTTGTGGGCCAAAGTTTCTTCTTTTCGTGCCAAATCGAATACTTCATCTTGAAGTTCCTTCAAAATTAACATTAAATTTATTTTAAGACCGAAAATGAATCAACACAATTCTGACGTGTGTATACTAAACGTAATAACTTTGCTAATAAAATTGGAATAAAAATAGTACCTGTTCTTTTCAAATGTTTGCACTTCCAGAAGTTCGTCGGCGAATTCAGTAATTACTTTCCAAGCGTAATCTAGGAATTAATTAGAAACATTAAATTCACACAAAAATTTTGTTTACATTTTCTAGGATGCAATTATTATTTTACTATATTCTAATTGGGTTAATCATTCTGAGTTTTAGTCTTTGTGGTTTATTTAGATAACGGAAATTTTACGATTCGTAAACACTACTTTGATG